>JASAMV010006829.1:0-10644 GCA_030248065.1 Rhynchonema sp. JSB1_4
TGACGGAAATTCGACACAACAAAGAAAACTAGCCAAGCTACATATTTGCCCCGAATATTAAATTGAATCCACGTTGTTCTGCACGAGATGGGAACGTACACTATACAATACATACAGTAATATACGAAGTGCACTGCAATGCGAAAAATACAATGTTTTTTTCGAATTTTTGTTGAGAGCAAGCATTATAGAATCACGATATTCTACTGATGCATAAGCTGTTCTTCCCGCATACTCTGTTGGATTTAACAGGCATGGCAACATAACATCTGCCACAAAACGGGCTTATGACGGGGGCGCACACTTCTGGACCTTCACATTATGCGCAAGTGCAGATTGCTGAATACAGTGCGAAGCTTTATGAAAGATTGCTGACATTACATAGTTAACCTGCCTTACAGTTAATATCATTGAAGAAAAATTCAAAAGGGCTATCATCTCCCCCGATTAGATACAAACAGCCGGTACAAACTCTGTAAGCCCAGTCCAGGCCTAACCGAGGATGCCTACTGTATACACAAAACCGTCAGAAACGTACCGAAGCAATAGGAGCAAAACGAGCATCATTGTCCTGTAGACCATAATTCATGCGATCGGGCATCCGCATAAAATGGGTAATTTTAGAACCAACGCGCGTCTTCGCACCAAAAACTCAATATTCACAGAAACGCGAGTGTACCGTTGTACGCGCTGGCTACACAGAGATGACCCAACCCTGCCAATTACGGCATATTGAAAATACTCTTTTTACAGAAGCCGTCTTTTCGGTTAGATGTAGAAGAAATTAGTTGAAACCGCACCTCTCTGTATCTCCCCTACAGTGGGCGGAGAGGAGCTATTTCTATAGCATGAGTTTGAGGATCAACTTTTTTGCCGGCTCGTAACGTCTTACATAAAACCGCAGGCCAGCACCAAACTCGGAGGTCGGTTCGTTGTTCTTGCACTGGTAAATTTTCGCGCAACGGACGTTTCTAGGTTCACCAATTTTACTAATTTACTAATTTCTAGATTACCACTAATTTTAACCATCGTAATTGTTGTATATCACAGCTGTTTGGGAACAACTTTCGTGCTGGTTAACAAAATCAGTGACATTGTTAAAACTGGAAACATCAATGCAGAAAGTCACGTCACTAATTGGACACGGGACGAGCGCCCAGTTGTTTGAAACCAACTTCTAGTGTCTTCTTTGTGAACGACACCGTTGTCTGCTGCTGCGGGTAAATAATTTCAAGCCAAACAGCACGATACGATGTATCAATAGACACCGACCAGACCATTCATTCATTCAAGTTGATCATTGGCGTTCTTGCCGCTTTCACAGTGAAATACATTGTAGTACCTTACCCAGGATTTTCCACACAGTCCCCCGACATAATTTCCACCTATTGCCCCCGGGGACGATATTTAAGTGACAAGTTTTGAAAACAGTGTGTAAACAATATGTAAACAGTGTAAACCAGCGTGCAAAAAGCTGTGAGGTACAGTGACCTTCCACCCATTGGACATTGATAATGTTCTGGTCATCATTTCGTTTGCCAGAGCTTGTGTTGGAATGACAAACAAAGCGTTGAAATAATGAAAATGGGCTGCTGAGTTCGTAAACTGCATGTGTAGTATTCTCATGACGCTAAATAGCGAAAATAAATAAAAACTTTTCAAGCGCAAGCCACCGAGCGAGGGAGGGAGGGACGGCTTATTTCCCGTCTGTCACTGGAGTAATGATTCAGCCTAGTGCCGGGTTGTATTGCTGCACGCTGTGTTTTGAGAAGCAGCACATACACGGTCCAAACTCATGCGCGGCTGTAAATATAATTGAGCTTTTGACATTCCTTCCGAATCCTATTAGCTTTGTGCCCCACCCCACTTGTGTGACTGCTAGCAGCGTACAGTACATGGCTGTCGGTTTTATCAACGATGCTACACGTTGGTCTGGTCTGGCTGAAACTCAAAAGTGTCAAAACAAACTGATGGGACAGATATTAGCTGAGTCTAGGTATGGTTCGGTTCCCTTCTGACTTAAGGCACGCCTAATACCTTTTGGTGAAACATCCGCCAAGCGAAACATATTAACTTTGCAAAGCGATTGAACATCATGCACCTGATCTGCTGATCTTTCAAAAGATAGCATGCGCAAATTAATGCTAAACTTAATGACGTGAATAGTGCCAAGACCGCCAAGGCTTCGGTACCGGTAGGACGTCACGCGCTTGCGCCTGTCGGCATGTATAGGTATGGTACATAGTCATACGACACACGTACAAGACATCGCTGACATGTATGTACTGTACTGTACGTGTAAGTTTCATACAACTGGCACCAAACGCCATTCAGCTTCATATTAACAACTTTTTCAACGTGAAATCCCACAATAAGAGCGACAGGGGATACTCGTACCGTACCCACGCACGCACATGACCCCAAAGCCGATGTGACTTATATGCGCAGAGAGACCACACCTGCACCTAATGGTGCGCAACATGCTCCGTAATGCTCTTGGCACTGTTTGGCGCGCTATTTTTCATGCCTCTATCTACTGTATTACAACATCCGTATTAAAAGTGTACGCGCACAAGAGTGGCTGAATCAACAGACACCGAGGACAGTCGATATCGTCAACCGAAACCGATAACTTCAATGTTTTTAGTCTTCAGGCATCAGACTATCTGCTGTTCTATTGTAGTCTACCATGGGCACGGAGAGATTCCCAGACAAGTGTAGCAAACATCGACAAGCAGGTTGTATTTAAAGCGTTCTTTTGATCCGTAAACTGTGGTATACTGATGCATGACTTCGAATGAAAGGACCGTTACCCACAACGTATAACACACAAACCCAAAGGCACGTATGCAGTCATAGTTTTGCAATCTCGTTGCTTTGTTTTTCAAAGTACTGTTCTGGAGCAACGGACATGGGCCACAGGAACATTCACCCATGATCGCTTTTGCCAGACCATGTGGAACTCAGGATAAAGTTCCTTCAAAACACTACTGTGTTTTCAAAACCAACAAAGAAAAAAAAAAAAAATAACACAACAAAAAAAACCACAAAAAAAAAAAAAACAAAACCAACAAAAAAAAGAAAAAAAACAAAAAAGTTCACCTATACATAATATACATCACACCCCCCCCACGGAACACCAACCACTCCGTATACACACATATATACATACACAAGAAACACACACCTACTACATACTACGGAGAGAACACACGATACTATACAAACACAATACCACCAGACACAACACCACAACAAAACACAGGAGAAGATAACAGACCCCACGAGTAGGCCAGAAACACGAGAAGCCAAGAGAAAGACGCCAGAACATACAACAAATTAGACAGCAGCACCGCGACCCGATACCAAAAAAAAAAACACACCGATACGCCACCACGAACACATCCAACCCACACCTCACAACCTACCATACCTCCCATACAACACACACTAGAACGCTGCACACCGCGACACCTCGCCCTCTACGCCTCAATACCCCAATCGCAACAGAGCACAACCCAGAATAAGTACCGATAAATAACTACCTATCCTACACCAAGCCCTACCCTATAGATAAACCCCCGTACTCCCTAGCCAAACCCCCTTTCCTTCTAGCCCGTGACTTGCATTGTCGCCATCTACCCCTACACGTAACCAGTAAGCCCACCGCACGCTATGTATACAGCTACCCTGCCCCCCCTACATATACCAGAACACAAACTACCCCCCAAACTCCACCCTATCCTTGCCCCCAGAAGACATCTCCAGCATCCTATCTACCCCAAAAAAAATAAAAACCCGCTACAACTCGCTCGGCGTCGATACTTACTATAACACCTCCACACCCTAGTACCCACAACAACACTCCAAACAGAACCACTACCTATACCCCAGCCAATCTATTGACCTAGCTACCATGACACACACTCACACACACATCACAACGACCCCACCCTACGCACCCACCCATCCCATACATAAATCCAACCACCGGCACACATGTGCATACCCAACCCAGACCACACCCAACCCCTGAACTCCTACCTTAACACAACATCTAACACTACATACACACATCGATATAAACACTCCACTCAATACAGTACCCCACATTTCCAACATCTCAGAACAGCTAACCCTACTCACCCACCACCACAGAAAACGCTCTCTCTTCATCATTCCCCCACAAACACAACAACACCCAAACCCCCACATAAACTACCATCACAGATTACTACACAATTAACAATGCACGAACCAACAGAGAGACAACAAACAAAACACAACCAACGACTGCCCAGAAACCATACCACTTACCCAAAATAAACACAAATAGAAGAAACACTCTTCTCTATGAATTCAAGACGACCACCTCCTACACACCCCTCAGAACATACCACCCTTAACTAGAGTACAGCATTATCTCTGTAACACGCGGGGCGCGATAAGCCATACTAGATCCACAAACAATCAACGAGACAGACATACTTAACATCCCTAAAATAACCTGCACACAAAGCCACACCTCCGGCCAAAACCAGACCAAAACCTCCACACTCCACCACGAAACCTAACTCCACAACAATCTCAACCAGCAGACAACCCCAATCCCCCCCCTTCCAAAACACCCTAATCCCCTCAAAACCACCGATACATACCCTTATCCTCCCTCCGCCCCATGAACCACCGCGATCGCACCCCCTCCTCCCACGCCCTTCGTACATAATACACTGCCTCCATCTTACCCCCTTCCCCCTTTACACACAGAAACTATACCATCATTTCAATATTCTCCTCGCCCCCTCTACACCCGTACAAACACACAACCCCGACACTACGGGCACTATACAAACTTAAGAATCATCTAACTATTCGCCCCGCACGAAACCAGAAACCCTATGCAGCCCCCTTCCGTCCGACACCAACCATCTTCCTTCTAAAACTAACCAAACCAACCAAACCAAAACAACAAAAAAAATGTATATATATGTAGACGTCCAAATTACTGTATCCAGTGGTCGAAGCTTCGGGGGAGGGGGCTGCTATATTACGTATACATCAACTTTTGAAAACACAGTAGTGTTTTGAAGGAACTTTATCCTGAGTTCCACATGGTCTGGCAAAAGCGATCATGGGTGAATGTTCCTGTGGCCCATGTCCGTTGCTCCAGAACAGTACTTTGAAAAACAAAGCAACGAGATTGCAAAACTATGACTGCATACGTGCCTTTGGGTTTGTGTGTTATACGTTGTGGGTAACGGTCCTTTCATTCGAAGTCATGCATCAGTATACCACAGTTTACGGATCAAAAGAACGCTTTAAATACAACCTGCTTGTCGATGTTTGCTACTTGTCTGGGAATCTCTCCGTGCCCATGGTAGACTACAATAGAACAGCAGATAGTCTGATGCCTGAAGACTAAAAACATTGAAGTTATCGGTTTCGGTTGACGATATCGACTGTCCTCGGTGTCTGTTGATTCAGCCACTCTTGTGCGCGTACACTTTGGATGTTGTAATACAGTAGATAGAGGCATGAAAAATAGCGCGCCAAACAGTGCCAAGAGCATTACGGAGCATGTTGCGCACCATTAGGTGCAGGTGTGGTCTCTCTGCGCATATAAGTCACATCGGCTTTGGGGTCATGTGCGTGCGTGGGTACGGTACGAGTATCCCCTGTCGCTCTTATTGTGGGATTTCACGTTGAAAAAGTTGTTAATATGAAGCTGAATGGCGTTTGGTGCCAGTTGTATGAAACTTACACGTACAGTACAGTACATACATATGTCATACATACATATGTCTTGTACGTGTGTCGTATGACTATGTACCATACCTATACATGCCGACAGGCGCAAGCGCGTGACGTCCTACCGGTACCGAAGCCTTGGCGATCTTGGCACTATTCACGTCATTAAGTTTAGCATTAATTTGCGCATGCTATCTTTTGAAAGATCAGCAGATCAGGTGCATGATGTTCAATCGCTTTGCAAAGTTAATATGTTTCGCTTGGCGGATGTTTCACGAAAAGGTATTAGGCGTGCCTTAAGTCAGAAGGGAACCGAACCATACCTAGACTCAGCTAATATCTGTCCCATCAGTTTGTTTTGACACTTTTGAGCTTCAGCCAGACCAGACCAACGTGTAGCATCGTTGATAAAACCGACAGCCATGTACTGTACGCTGCTAGCAGTCACACAAGTGGGGAGGGGCACAAAGCTAATAGGATTCGGAAGGAATGTCAAAAGCTCAATTATATTTACAGCCGCGCATGAGTTTGGACCGTGTATGTGCTGCTTCTCAAAACACAGCGTGCAGCAATACAACCCGGCACTAGGCTGAATCATTACTCCAGTGACAGACGGGAAATAAGCCGTCCCTCCCTCCCTCGCTCGGTGGCTTGCGCTTGAAAAGTTTTTATTTTATTTTCGCTATTTAGCGTCATGAGAATACTACACATACTGTGTTAGATACATAGCACCACCGGCGTTTTTCATTTATAGTCCCAGTCCCATTTATAAATGGGAAGTCTTGTTTTCACTAAGATGCAGTTTACGAATTGCACGGTACTCAGCAGCCCATTTTCATTATTTCAACGCTTTGTTTGTCATTCCAACACAAGCTCTGGCAAACGAAATGATGACCAGAACATTATCAATGTCCAATGGGTGGAAGGTCACTGTACCTCACAGCTTTTTGCACGCTGGTTTACACTGTTTACATATTGTTTATACACTGTTTTCAAAACTTGTCACTTAAATATCGTCCCCGGGGGCAATAGGTGGAAATTATGTCGGGGGACTGTGTGGAAAATCCTGGGTAAGGTACTACAATGTATTTCACTGTATATATGTAGTTCTGAAAGCGGCAAGAACGCCAATGATCAACTTGAATGAATGAATGGTCTGGTCGGTGTCTATTGATACATCGTATCGTGCTGTTTGGCTTGAAATTATTTACCCAGAAGCAGACAACGGTGTCGTTCACAAAGAAGACACTAGAAATTGGTTTCAAACAACTGGGCGCTCGTCCCGTGTCCAATTAGTGACGTGACTTTCTGCATTGATGTTTCCAGTTTTAACAATGTCACTGATTTTGTTAACCAGCACGAAAGTTGTTCCCAAACAGCTGTGATATACAACAATTACGATGGTTAAAATTAGTGGTAATCTAGAAATTAGTAAATTAGTAAAATTGGTGAACCTAGAAACGTCCGTTGCGCGAAAATTTACCAGTGCAAGAACAACGAACCGACCTCCGAGTTTGGTGCTGGCCTGCGGTTTTATGTAAGACGTAACGAGCCGGCAAAAAAGTTGATCCTCAAACTCATGCTATAGAAATAGCTCCTCTCCGCCCACTGTCAGGAATACAGAGGGTGCACTTGCATACTAATTTCTTCTACATCTAACCAAAAAGACGGCTTCTGTAAAAAGAGTATTTTCAATATGCCGTAATTGCAGGGTTGGTCATCTCTGTGTAGCCAGCGCGTACAACGGTACACTCGCGTTTCTGTGAATACTGAGTTTTTCGGTGCGAACACCCGCGTTGGTTCTAAAATTACCCATTTTATGCGGATGCCCGATCTCATGAATATGGTCTGCAGGACAATGATGCTCGTTTTGTCCTATTGCTTCGGTACGTTGCTGACGGTTTGGTGTATACATACATAGGCATCCTCGGTTAGGCCTGGGCTGGGCTTACAGAGTTTGTCCCGGCTGTCTGTATCTAATCGGGGGAGATGATAGCCCTTCTGATTTTTTCTTCAATAAATTAACTGTCAGGCAGGTTAACTATGTAATGTCAGCAATCTTTCATAAAGCTTCGCACTGTATTCAGCAATCTGCACTTGCGCATAATGTGAAGTTCCAGAAGTGTGCGCCCCCGTCATAACCATTTGTGGCAGATGTTATGTTGCCATGCCTGTTAAATCCAACAGAGTATGCGGGAAGGACAGCTTATGCATCAGCAGAATATCGTGATTCTATAATGCTTGCTCTCAACAAAATTGCGAAAAAAACATTGTTCGCATTGTAGTGCACTTCGTATATACTGTATGTATTGTACAGTGTACGTTCCATCTCGTGCAGAACATGGATTCAATTTAATATTCGGGGCAAATATGTAGCTTGGCTAGTTTCTTTGTTGCGTCGAATTTCCGTCATTGAAAGTTCCGCGAAGTCAAAAAACCCAAACTGAACTCTCTAGCACAAACCAAGCGTAAAGTCATTCAGGTCACGAGGTGTCAGTGACAGGCTTGGGTTGGAGGCACACTTCGTTTCGAAAGTTTTCATTGAAATTAGATTAGGACCACAAGGTCTCCTTCACGCCTTGTGGCACGGTCTGTACATAAGTGATAGTCTGGTAACTACGAAGGTTATATTTTGTGCTTATAGAGGTTTTGGAGGACTGAAACTCGGTTTCGACATTGGTTGCTTCCCCACCTAATGTTTGCCCTGTGGCGCACTGTCTGACTCTAAACCGGCGCGCGTCCATCGAAGTTATAACCTATGTACTTGTCGTATGGCGTGTACCGTCCTTACAAGTGACTCTCTTCAAGAGAAACTCTCTGTATGATGATTGACTGTTACTCAATTTACAGAATATAATCTGTTGTAGGCATTATCATTATGTATGTACATACATGTACTTAGGCTGTATATAGTCGCATTGTTTTTACGGTGACAGAAAATGCCGGTCCCTATCATGCCACTATAAGGAACGTAGACTGTACTTGTCGTGTGCGGTCCAGTGGACACTGTGCTCACTCATTTGGAGGCGGGCGCAATCGCTGCCTGCGGCTTCATGCGCAAATAATTCGAATCAAAATCAAATCTTTAACGGTGGTGCACTTTAGTTCAGAACAGAATGCGTGCTATGTACTTCTTCCATGCATTATGTTTGACTATTTCTCAACGAACTTCCCACAGTTCACCGCAAACACAGTTTACAGTGCGCTAACGGACCTTAAAAGAGTATCAGACAGTATTTTGAAGAGTACCTGCGATTTAGAGGACCCTCTTCCCTTAGAGTCCCTCTTCTCTCCGAAGCTGTGGTCTCCTTTCAGGGGCCAATTTGACCAAAGGGGGTATTTCACCTGTGCCCCCGGAGGATCCGCCACCATTGCAGCATAGCCATGTAGTATACTGTATATCCCATAAAGTATACGCAATGTGTCATTCTTATTGTTCTGGCGGGCGGTTTTTTGCGCGGCCGCGGGCGCCCCAAGTCCTGTCAATAAATCATCTGTCGGCTGGGGCCGCGTACGCTTTTGGCCTGCCAAAATCATGGTGGCTAATGGGCGATGTCGCTGTATGACACCCGTCGCGGTACCCAAACACGAACGCAAACCGCACCGTTGGACTTTTATAGACTTTGGGTACCTCTTTGATGATAATGATCTGATATGGAACCCTCAAATCGGAACTTCTACTCACCAAGTTTGCGCAAAAATGAGCGTGTACAAGAGGGGCCGTATCGCTGGGCGGCCGTGTCCGTCGTGATATCTCCCGTGTCTGGTGGGATGGATTCAACTCTGGGGGCAACGACACAGACAATTCTGCTGCAATCTGACATTGAATCGTTTCCTCTGACGTTTCAAACTATTTACATTGTTTTATGTGAAACATCAGTCAGCCAATGACGTTTAAGGCCTGATCAGACCAAAAGTATACCTCGTGCAGTCACACCGTATAGAGCCCAAAACAATCCAGCTACGGCATCACATCTGAATTTACCCTCAAAGTTGATACTATCCATGGCACACGTTTTTGTCAGTCACGATTATGAACAGTGCACGCGCGGCGCGACAGCCCAAACCTAATCGCTTGTATTCATCACAGCAAACAGACACAAACAAAGTGTATGGCATCGTAGCGCTTGATCGTCTTGGACCCGACCAAATGGTCATGCGCTGAAAAAAACCATGAGTGCTTCGTCTGCGACTTTGGCGAGTGTGCGCGCTGGTTTGTGGCTGCCTGAACCGCAAACCTGCTGTTGATCAATTTGGGGCTCGGAATTCGAAAGATGTCGCGCACATGTTTTTACGACGCTCATAAAAACAAGTCAGACTGCAGCTGAAAATCGCGTATCTGTCAAGATCATGATTGGCTTATACATACACATATCGAAAAAACCATCCACCTTCCGGGAAGGAGCTTTGTTTGGCTCTGGCCTTGTTGTTGCCGGATTTTTCAGGTAGGTAAAACCTGCCGCTACACATCTCACATAAAAGCAGTTCGTGTGATCATACTATGATGTTGTTACAGCAACCGATCTGCAGCAATCTGATCCGCATCTGCAGCAAAATGTTTGCGAATCTTGTGCAATTATTATGTAATTGTCTTGTTGTGGTAGGCCTCACAAGGTATCTACCGGAGAAGTTCGATTAACCCCGCTCCGAGCAAGCCCCAGTGGGGGTTATTTGGCAAGTTTTCCGGAAAAGCCCCCTCTGTGTGCCTATTTTGCTAAAAAAAATTCTTCTGTCCCTCAGGAACACGTTAAATATTGTGCATATTGCACTGTTGTTGCTCACAATATCCATGTTTCACGACATAAGTTTTTGGCAAATAATCTTAATGACTTGCACGTAAACAGTCGTGTAACTATAATAGTCATTCTTATAATGTTTAGGGTGACTAAACAAATG
>JASAMV010006831.1:0-43058 GCA_030248065.1 Rhynchonema sp. JSB1_4
GCAGGGTTGGATTAAAATTTTTTTTTTATTATCGAACTTTTTAAAAAAAAACTTTTTAAAATTTTTTTTTTTAAAAATCACTTTTTTTTATTCCGGACCCCCAAAAAATTGGTTTCTAGAAAAATGAAATTTCTGAAATCATGTTACTTAGGTATGTTTTGAGGGACACTAAAGAGAACTTCTGCACTGACTTGCATGTTTATGTCGATCACCTGCGATCTAGCCCACTTGGTCATAACTTTGAGAACCCGCCCGAAGGTAACTCTGTGGGCATATATGACAAAGGGAAGACCAACCTTCTGTTTGTGAATTTGGGGATAAATTTGAAGAGAGATAAAGAGTTACACCACACTCATGTTGTGTGACAAAAGCAACAAATGACAAATCCACACAACTGCAAATAGGCGAGCAAAGAGGAGTCTGTCGATAGCTTACGTCGATAGCTCAATAACTGCACAGTATACGGTATGGGGTCTCCTATATTATACGTGCAGCGATTGTTGGGATGTCTGGGAACTGTATGAGTCCATTACAACGCCATTTTAAACTGAAATATAAGCGACACAGGCGATTTTTTGAGAATGATGAGCAATAAAACGAATGAAAACATACATTTTTACCTTAAAAAAGTGAGAAAATAACGAAAAACAGGGAAAAAATAATAAAAAAAGTGGACTTACTTTTTAAAATTTTAAAATAAAAAAAGTGGCCAACTTTTTTTTTAAATTTTTTTTTACAAAAAATTTTTTACTTTTTTTTAATCCAACCCTGCAAATGTGCATGAACGGTTTGATTCAGGCACGCGAATTCGCTACATGATAAACGCAAGAGAGCACAACGACCAGTGCCCGATGGTCCCACAAGAAGTTTACTGTGGCGCACATGCATGTGCCTATGGCCCAAATTAGTGAGTTGCAAGTTCTTGAAGTATTTTATTTAATTTTGGTCTGCCTTTACTTTGCTGAACGGCACAATACATTCATGGTGTGCATGCAGTTCATCATGTACATTTCGTGGTGTTCCTCTGTTTTGATCTCTTTATTGTTGCTGGACGTTCATTTAAGCTCAAAGCTAAGGCATCAGCCGAAAGGTGCGAGCATTTTAATAGTCATGTGCCCTATTTTGAGATCAAACGAACCACCGACACACGAATGATACAATGTTTCACGTCATTTGGTATCTTTTTTATTTGATGATTTGTGTTCGTTACCGATTAACTGAATAAAGGAATATCGCCACGAGGATCGTACCTTTCAGACGTCCGCCAATTAAACCACCAAGGGTTATCCGTATCAAACACCGGAATGAACTTTTCCAAACAAGAGAACACGAGTGATACTCTTACCATAGTACGTAAATAGACGGGGCCCGTGCCTACGTCCCGGCTAAAGCTTCGCGCCCGCGCACCCTGGGCTCAAAAGCGGATGAAAACCAAACCGGTGCTAAATGCCTTTTTCTGGCTTCTCGGTTCAAAATAATTAGGCCAAGCCAGGAAACCGCTTCATTGTGAAAAATATCAACCGGAAAACCGGGAAATCCTAACAATGAAACGGGAAAACCGGGTCGTTATGAGGACAACACAACCTTGAAACCTGGAAACTGAGAAAACGGGAAAACCGGGGAACGGGTTATTGTGAAAACGGCCTAACGTGGCTCCATGCGAGCATGAGCCCCAAAAATATTATTTCAGCCAATACGTCATGACCTTTTCAACTGATGAACCGGTTTTGGTGCTATTATGTTACGTTTGTCTGCAACGAGATGTACTAATGTTTATGTGTACACATGCGGCAAGACAAAGTGTCGGCGCTTCCACGTTGACCTCATCTGATTGTTAGCCAGGAACAGGACACAAACCGTCTGAGCGTCTACAAAAGTGTCCACAAACTGTGCAGAATGGTGGCCGTCGGTGTCTTCAGGAACGACGGTACACACACACACACACACACACACACACACACACACACACACACACACACACACACACACACACACACACACACACACACACACACACACACACACACACACACACACACACACACACACACACACACACACACACACACACACACACACACACACACACACACACACACACACACACACACACACACACACACACACACACACACACACACACACACACACACACACACACACACACACACACACACACACACACACACACACACACACTGCCGGAAAACTGCCTATTTTCCAATGTTGCATATGTGATTTTAGACGCGGACAGGAGAAGAAAAGAGACAAAAAGAAAGATGTGAAAGACGTCGAAGCCACGGAAAACACAACCGCTGCTGAGAACACAACCGCGAAAACAGAGAACACGAGATTAACCAGTGGAACACTTTTGTCAAACCCTGATAAAATACAAGCGTCCGGGCATGCTCAATGGTCCTTAATATCATTTGGTTCGTCCGTTGCCGTAAATACAACTTGAGCGCAGACAGCAATAAATAAGTCAAATGTCATTTCATCTCGCTCCACCGTCTCTGGGGTAGATAAAGATGTTCACCACCGATATTCAATCACATTTTCTTATCCTATGTGATTTTTACCGATCATCAACCTTGAATTTGACAAGTATATTGACAGTTTCACCGACCTATGTATATCAGAGTGATTGAAATCAGCATGCCCCCGCCAGTGCACACAACGATGTTGCTGTTGATGACGTTGTGCTGGTGCGCTGCTGCCGGATCGTTTGACGAAAAGTGTAGGGCCATTCCACTCCTGTACACGCCACCCGCGAACAGGATCGCGGATCTTGATAACCGTAAGTGCATTTGTTCTACGTCAATGTTCGGTGCATAGAAGTGTACTACATTATGTGGTTCTGCATAAAACTTACCATGTTATACCAACCTGTTATAAGTCCGGTGTCCCCTTTCGAATATCACTCTGTCTCTGAAATCCAGCATAGATCCGAACGTACTATGGTTTTTGAAAAGATTTTGTCAGAAATCAACTTGAAAATAGCCAGATATATAACCTGTGTATTCGCTTTGCTCAGGCGAAGTCGCCACATGCTTCCTGTACAGAGCGACCATCGAGAGACACGCACAAGCTAAAAAGGTGTGTGCAAAGAACTATCCTGGATTTCATCAAGGACATCTGGCAAGCGTTCGCGGGAAAGATTCGACTCACGGCTACCTGGCAAAAATTGTAACAAGCTTCGCTTTATTTCTTTTATCACAGCTGATTGAGAATAGATTTGATTTGCTTCGAGCGATAATTCATATTCTATTGGCGCAGACGAAAGTGCTCTCTTGACATGTGTATATCCCCTCTGGGTAATTGAAGCCTGTTAGCCACTGAACAATGTGCTTGAACTGCTATTAGAGGAACTATAGAGTGGCTCTGTTAACAGGGGTTTGGGTCCGGCTGTGGACGTGGCAAAGATGTTGCGATTTGGCTCGACGGAAACGGTTGTGATCGATGGACGTGTCCGGGTGAATTCGATTGTAACGACGGACTTCATTACGTCGTCTGTGAATTTACCGCCAAGGGTTAGTGCCTGAACAACAATTTGAAATGCCAACATTTTCGCTTGGGCAGCCAGTGCCGACAAGTTTCGCTGATGTTTGAAAATTTGTGCGGCCTCATTGCCAGAATGTACCATTCCGCCCGGCCCCCGAAACAGCGACGGCCCGTTGTCAATTCCCAGTGATCGCAGCCAATGCCGCTCCAACAACGGTTGCTACGAAGGAGTTACATTGACGTACAAGTGCAAATCAGGATACGGCATCAAGGGGAAGACATCACAGACAACCACACCCTCGTTTAAAAAATGTGTTTAGAACTACCCCACAGTCTTCCATTAAACGTAACTGGGATTCTAATCTGGAAACGGTGGGAATCGCCTTTTTGTTGTAAACATTTTGCTCAAGTGGTCTCTCCGTGGAACAACAAGAGCGCCACTAGCTTCATTTCAGCCATCGACTGCGCGTTCGAGTGGGGTCCGTGGGGCGAGTGTTCCAAGTGCGGACCCAACGGTCGACAGCTGCGTGCAGGTGCAGCCAACATCACCCGACGCGATAGGTATGGCGGAAAGAGGTGTCCACCCGCGAAAATGGCACGGCCCTGCTACCACTCGTGTCGGGGTGAGTCGGTGTTTTGGTTCTCTTCGCAAAAATGACTAATCGGCATGGAGCTTTGATGATCGGATTAAATAGGATGTGCCACTGTCACTTAACATTTTAGAGAGCAGATAGAAGAGCGGCTGTAGTGCGCTTGACGTGGCGCATTCGTGAATTGTTTTCGAAAGCATTCTGATGGAAAACATAATACCACATGCGGGGCCAAAGCAGATCTGAACCGATCACCACTTTTGTGCCGGCCTGTGAGCCAATATATCTCCCCTGATTTGCATTCGCAGCCAAAACATCGTCGAATGACCGTACTGACTGGGTTTTCGCGCTCTCCATCGGCGGAGCCAAACTGATCCTCAACATTTTGGTCGTTGTGTCCGTATCGTGCTACTGCCAGCGATATGGCAAGCAAATGAAGGATCCAGAGTTAGTTACTGTACTGAGGGCAATCTGGAGATAGATTTGTTACTCGTGGCCAAGCCTGATGTGTGATAGTGGTCCGTTGACTTGTGCCACAGCCCGTGCAGTCAGTGTGTGTTAAGCTGAGAGTGCCTGTGTGTGTGTGTGTGTGTGTGTGTGTGTGTGTGTGTTGTGTGTGTGTTGTGTGTGTGTTGGGTGTGTGTGTGTGTGTGTGTGTGTGTGTGTGTGTGTGTGTGTGTGTGTGTGTGTGTGTGTGTGTGTGTGTGTGTGTGTGTGTGTGTGTGTGTGTGTGTGTGTGTGTGTGTGTGTGTGTGTTACGCTGCGTGCGCTGCACGTTATAGAGTCAGTGAGCATACCTTGTTCGTGCAGTCATTTAGTGCTGCATAAGTATGTGAGATCCTTCAAGCCCGCCTGTCAGACGGACGCGTGGTTCAGCTGGTTAGAGCAGCCGGATCTGGAAGACGCAGGTTCAAAGCCTGCCGTATCGATAATGTTTGGTGTGGCTTGGAGGTTCACAGATGCATAATATGCTAGTATTGGTCGCACAATGACTATATAAGAATTGGTCAAATTTTTTTCCTGAATCGTGAAGAGGGGAAGTGACGGGGCAATGACGTTGCGTTGCGTGATCGCAGACAAAGTATGTGGTAAAGAGAATGTTTCAGACCTGCGGCAACGTGGTTGATCTGCTAGATTATTTCTAGCTGAAAACGTTTTGTCAAGAATACAAGTAGCATAGTGGTTAAGGTTGAACTTGAAGATCAGGGTAGATGAATTCTGATTTGGTCATTGTGCGACCAATACACAGTGGGAGCTTGTTGTAAATATTTTCGGGATTGTCAAATTCGAAGTGCGCTCCAAATAAGCCCCATTGGACTTATTGGGCATATTCAACGGTGTATTGGTCGCACAATGACTTTATAAGAATTGGTCAAATTTTTTTCCTGAATTGTAAAGAGGGAAAGTGACGGGGCAATGACGTTGCGTTGCGTGATCGCACACAAAGCATGTGGTAAAGAGAATGTTTCACACCTGCGGCAACGTGGTTGATCTGCTAGTTTATTTTCAGCTGAAAATGTTTTGTGAGAATCACAAGTAGCACAGTGGTTAAGAGGGACTGAACGTGAAGATCAGGATTGATTTGATGAATTCTTATATACAGATCTCCGAGTAAGTTTGGGGGGTAGGGGCCCGCGAAAACCGAGTGCCCCGCGTGGCACGCGGGTGGTGCGGGTGACCTTTCAATAACACACGGGCATATGCCCCCCGCAGCACCCGCGGTTCCCCCCCCCCCCCCGGGTCATTGTGCGACCAATATCAAACGATAACAGGGCCCCGACCACGAGCTTGGAGCAAATCGGATT
The DNA here is from genome assembly GCA_030248065.1 of Rhynchonema sp. JSB1_4. NCBI lineage: Eukaryota > Metazoa > Nematoda > Chromadorea > Monhysterida > Xyalidae > Rhynchonema > Rhynchonema sp. JSB1_4. Next base: position 5,897 of record JASAMV010006831.1, read on the forward strand.
CCAGGCTCATTTTGTTACCTACATTAGCACGCTTTTTAACACATTGTAGAAGTGGCCGTGGTGGTCGCGGGAAGACAACGGACAAGAAGAAAGAAGTTGAAGAGATCGAAAACACAACCGCCACGGGGAACACGGAATGCGATGCAAACACAGAGAACACGATAGGAACCAGTGAAACACAGGACACGTAACAAAAGGCACAAGTTTGAGCGACCAGTTTTGAGATGACTTGTATTTAGAATTTGTATTTTGTATTTAGACGTCACAAGGGGGCCATTGGCGACCGGTTCCTATCGCTCTTGTTGTTGTTTTAGCCCTGATCAGGATACTATTCAGCAACATATTCCGTGCATTGTAAATTGGTGCTGTTCGCCTCTCAAAGACACACAACAACATTAAGCGTCACGGAACATTTTGCGCGCTAGACTTGTGACCACAAAAAATCAGATTTAGACACCTCGTTTAGACAAAAGCAGTCCTGTTTGGTCACGTTTCGAGCGCGCCAAAATGTTCGCAGACAGCACGGGATCAAAAGGGAGTCATTTGATCAATTCGGCTGAGGTCATGTTCTGTAATTTAGCTTGAAATCAAATCTGACCAAAAACGTCTCATTTGTTTCTACGTCGCCTAACTATGGGTGGAATTTTCGAAACGGTGTAAAGGTCAATTGGGCGTACAGGTCGGCGTAAAGTTCGGTCGATAGCTCGGTCGGCGCAGCTCGGTGTAAACGTGAAACATTGCCTGTTATTAACGTGGAATGTTTCAAGTTTACACCGAGATCTATCACACTGAGTTGTCGACCGAGCTTTCCACCGACCTTTACACCCAACTTACCTTTACACCATTTCGAAAATATCACCCTATACTAGGCTGTGCCTAAATGCAAATACTTATGTCACAGATGCATCTGAAAGACGTCACCGACACTGTCGTGACGTTTAAATACGGTACTCTGTGATTACACATTGCTCTGATTTTCAACAGCTTGTACTGCATTTTGAAAGTAAGATACTGTACTTATGCGATCAAATTACGTATTTGTTATGATTGACTTTCCGAAACTGACCTTGGCAGTGACTAATAAAGTGCTTATAAAAAAGCCAGGTGCCCAACGATTGTATAGTGCACATCAACGAAGTCGAAGCAAGTGCTGAGTGACAAAGTATGCTTTTGTGACATCATGCATTCTATTCTGTCCTGACAAGTAAACGATAGATAAACGAGGTCGTATGTTTCGTTACACTTAAAGAGAATGGGACACGTTTATATCGAAGTTCGTTTTTGGAATTCACATTGGAAGTGGCTAAGCTGAATGTCTGAAAAACACTATTTTTTCCAAAAAAAATCTCACCCTGATTCTGCAAGGTCAGATGCTGGACGCAACGTAACACAAAAAATGCGGCGCACCCCGACTTTCTTGATATCACAAATGCTAACCAACAACCTGAATGTTTCGCCATTTTATTTCATCAGTCGAACGAGCAATGATTTTTCCATTTTCATCAACTTCTGTCGAAACCTGAAATTCGTAACGACCCTGCAGAATCAAGGTGAGAGGTTTTTGGAAAAATAGTGTTTTTATGATTTTCAGCTAACTCAGTTCAAATGTGCAAACTTAAAATCGCCAAACACGAACTTCATTATAACGTATAGTGTTTCATTTTTATGCAAGTCAAAGGAAACAAGCTACCCCACGTTATAACTCAATTCCAGTTTGGGATCGAGATTTCACAAACCAATGAAAGAGATTAAGAATGTGTCCTTGTTAATCCAAGCACGACACTCAGCAGCAATGCGGTGAAATGTTTCATTGACATGCTGGCAGCGCACACGCACAAAGCTCACAGCGAGACTGTGAAACATTGTTGTTGTTAGATTCCACAGGCAAGGTCTATTTATACTTCTGACTTCCGGGAAGTAGAAGTCAAAATCCGGAGAAGTCACTACCACGCAGAAGTGCCCGGCAAGGCAGTGATTGCTTGTAGCGATTGCCTGTTCCGCACTGTCCATTGCCCGCTGCCTGCCGTCTACTGTTCTTGCTCCGTTCGTGAGCTGACCGAACGGGCAGTCACAAATTTCTGACTGCTACTGCCAGGCAGTCAGAGTATAAACCGACCTGCAAACTTTGACACGTTCTTGCCAGCTGCGTGATTGAATCGAAATTGTAATCTCGACCTCAACTAGAAGTTCAGTTATAACACGGGCCCGCGTGTTTCCTTGGACCAAGAAGAACAGGAAACACTGTATATTGCAATTGTACGTCGCGGATTTCATCTCAGGCTGAAGCCGAGCCTAAGCCTAACGCCTAATCGCAAGCCTGATCTATTGCTTAAGCACAGAAAAGTGGGCCGACTTTGAATTTATTTTTGGGCAAATTAATGGATTGAAATAAACTGAACACGCTGAACCGGTCACATTTTTCATTCCTTTATTTCTCACCTGATTTTCCACCGATCATCTATACCTTGACAAGAGGATATACAGATCAATCCGAGTAATCGAAGTCAGCATGCTGCAGCCATCGCAATCAACGATGTTGCTGCTGCTGACGTTGTGCTGGGTGGCTGCCGGATCGATTGATGAAAAATGCCAATCCATGCACGTGCCTTATTCAAGACAAAACAAGATCACGGAATTGAAATATCGTTGGTGCATTAACTGCCGAAAAAGATGATCTTTGCACTTTTTTCTGGATGCCCAGAACATCTTTGCAGAATCGTCTGGTGATGCTTTTTAAGTTTTACTTCACTGCAGGTGATATCGCTACGTGTTTCGTGTACATATCAATTGCTATACAAAGTGGCAGTCAGGGTCGTAGCGAATGCGCGAAAATACATCCTGTTGGATTTAGTCAAGGGCGTCTGGCCACTTTGAACCGCGACACAGACCTGACCGGTGACGGCTATCTGGCGAAATTGGTTATCTTTTTTTTCGCGCAAATACCGTATTTCCTAATAGAAGCCCCTTCAAATAGTCCCCCCCAATATTTGTTCGGTGTCCTTTTCTACAGACGCTGACATTTCATTACAAATTTTTGTTTTTGGTACATATACTGTATGTATGTTCGCCGATTGTAACTTGGGTCTGTTTCAGACCATTTATTAGTTACTAAACACCTTTCCTGCAGTATTTCTCATATTTTAACTGTGAACAGGAGCGTTATTTTTTCAAAAAAACACACCTGAAAGAATAGAAGCCCCCCTAATTGCATGGCTGGGCAAAAATAAACCGTTTAAAAAAAAATTTTTTTAAAAAATTTTTTTGCCCAACCCTGAGAAGCGCCTTAAAACCATGGCAAAAAATAGAAGCCTAGGGCTTCCATTAGAGGAAATACGGTGTGTGTTGTTGAACTTCAGTCAATATTCGATTACGCAGAGCTGGGGCTCGTGCGACAAAGCCATATACGGTGCGATTATTTTGGAAAATGATGGGAACCAATGCGACCGATGGTATCGTGATATTTGCGACTTCAAATGCGATGGCGTACCGCAGGGATGGTACTACGTTTGTGAAGTTCCCGCCAAGGGTTAGTTAACATAAAAAGCGACTTCGTGGTATCGGAACTTATACCTAACTGCATGTGTGCACTAAACGTCCGCTCACAAAATCAAAACGGTAGTCTCAATGGACACAACCAATTAGAATGGAGGTTTACGACTAATTGACGAACGACGTGCTACGACTGCTAACTAGGTACAGTATAGGCTGCAACTGTGTAGTCATTTGGTACTTTCAGCCTGTCCCACTCCGAGGACGCCGAAGAACAGTCAGAGCGCCACAATTCCCACCGATCCCAACCAATGCCATCCAACTAAGGGTTGCTACGAGGGAGTCACGTTGACGTACGAGTGTGAAGCAGGATATGGCATCAACGGAAAGACATCACAGACAACCACGTGTTCCGACGGATCTTTCCCGGCTCTACAGGACTGCGTTGAAAGTTTGTCTATCGAGCGATTTTGTGCTCAGCTTTTGCTTCGAACAGAATATCCAAGTGACCGCAATCTCAGACGTCGATTGCCTGCATCCGTGGGACGCGTGGGGTGCGTGTTCGGTGACGTGTGGTGTTGGACAACGTCAACGTGTCAGGTATGCCGATACGGTCTGCAACAAAACCGGCGATTGAAGTTGTTTTTACATCTTTATCCCATCTGTGTCCAGGTGTACTTCAACACGTGTCAGGTTTTGGGTTGGACCAGGGAAATTTTGTTCTGCATTTTCTAACATTTTTCACCCATCCGTGTCCCCAGGTACAAATGGCGCGAACAGCAAGGCGCCGGGAAAGCATGCCCAGCTGATGAAAAGACAACAGACGAGAAAGAATGCATGCCTCAAAATTGTCGTGAGTTACACGCATGCAAGAACAACAGCACCCCCAAACGAACGTCTGTCTCCCAGCAAAACAATCCGTTTAGCTGGATATTATTGGAAGTTGTACAGGCGCCGAATCTGTCGTGCACCTCCTCACTCAGGGAGCGCTATTGAGTCCCGATTTGAGTCCGATCAAACAAAATATGAGACCATACATATATTTCCTTCAGCCATCGATTGCGCGTTCGAGTGGGCTCCGTGGGGCGAGTGTTCCAAGTGCGGACCCAACGGTCGACAGCTGCGTGCAGCCAACATCACCCGACGCGATAGGTATGGCGGAAAGAGGTGTCCACCCGCGAAAATGGCACGGGCCTGCTACCACTCGTGTCGGGGTGAGTTGATTTCGAACTAATTCGACTTCGCGAAAATGACAACCCGGCATGTGATGCAGATCTGATAGGGTCTTTGTGCTATTTTATCAACTCGATTTGCATTCGCAGCCAAAACATCGCCCGGCGATAACGAAATCGACTGGGCATTCGCGCTTTCCATCGGCGGAGCCAAACTGATCCTCAACATTTTGGTCGTTGTGACCATATCGTGCTACTTCCATCGATACGGCAAGAAAAAGCAAGATCCAGAGTGCGTTTTGTCGTAAAAAACATCATTTTGGAGTGGCCCTGGGCTGGTACAGCACGCTCTGCTGGCAGTTTGTGAAAATCTGCCGCGTGGAATAACAAGGCCCCGATCAAACAATATTCGTGCCTTCAAACAGCCTATTTTCCAACGTTGGATATGTGTTTTCAGACGCGGACGCGAGACGAAAAAGGCTAAAAAGAAAGACGTTGAAGCAACCGAAAACATCACAGCAACTGAGAACACCACAGCGAACACAGAGAACACGGCGGGAACCAGTGGAACGCAGAATACAACACAAAAAACAAGCTTGAGCGATCTGTTTTGAGATTGCATTCAGTGATCGCTTCTTACCCCTGATTTTCAGCAGCCTACATATTTTGAGTGGAGATCAAACTATTTATGATGAGTGAGTTTCTGTAACATTTTGATGCGACTTTCGAAGAGGTTCATGAAAAGACTGACCTTTTTGTCTTTAAAAGAAAGTTCATCAAAATGATTTCAATAGTGATGATTACAATATAATTCTGTTGATCAAAGAGTACAATGACGAAAATAATTGACTTCACTGGTTAGCGTCTTATAATGACGTTAATTTGAAAGAGGCACAAGCAAAATGTAAAACACGTATTGATCTGGCTATTAGTGCTTAGATTTTATTCTTTACTTTGATGAAGTGAACAGGAGCATGCTACATGAGATAAATGTGTGATGTGATCATAATGCTCGGTTTTACTGTGAGCGTAAATACAGAACACTTTTGCGTCGAGTTTTCTAGGCTTAGACAAAATACGAGACAAAAGCCATCCAATTTGAGCCCGAAGATTTTGCACAAAGCGCTTTATGGCTTTCTAGTATAACCTACAGTAGTCTATGTACATGCGGTATCAACTTTTCTGGCAAGCGCCTTTTGCAAAGACTTGGCATAGGTAAGCCTCGTGGCCCTAAGCACAAACGCCGTTAGAGTGCACCGATATTGTTCTTTTCTTTGTTTTAAAAAATCTTGTATGACCTGGAGGTTGCCACGTGGCGTGTAGCAGGAAAACAGGTTGAGGTCTTCCACGAACCGGAAGGATTTTTATCGTGTGCTGCATACAACGCAGAGTGACAATAGCGTTATCACCACGGAAAGTTTTGGCATTTCAGAAAAGCATGGAAACGCGAGATCAGAATACAGTTCAAAATCTCAATGTCACGTCACAAAAAATTACGTCGTAAAAACGGTAACTCGAACCTACTGCAACAACACATCACTAAACCATTTTCTGTTTCATCAACATTGGATGTTCCAAAGCTTCTTACCTTCATATTATACAATAATATGATTCAAAGGGAACATTAAATTTCATTGGCATGAAAAAACGTCAAATCACATTTCGGAAAATTAAAACTCGCAAGAAAATTAGCTGGATAAAGAAAGCAATAATCGATCCATAAAAATTGAAATCAATCAAGGGCGATCGTTGTGCGTCGATTTGGAAGGAGGTTGTCCTGGCATCTGAAAAAATGCAGTCGTTTCATTCGTGTCGATCAACAGACCCGTATCGACGTGGATTGAAAATTACTCAAAATAACAATCTTTGAAGCTGTTGGGCACTGCGGTCAAAAGGTTATTACGCGGTCTCTCAAAGAAGATTCAAGGATCTTGGTGAGGGATCACGCAGATGACAAACAAGGATGGTAACAGAGATTGACACTGAGAAAGTCCTGGTGCATAGCCCACTTACTGGAGTTTTCCGGTTACGGCTCCCCCTCTATTTGGAAAATGTTCAGCACATAAAAAGCCCCTTGGGGCTCTATTTGGGAATAAAAATAATTTTCAAAATCCGATTTCCCACCCGCTACCGAATGGAGCCCCAGGGGCTGTAACCGGAAAACTCCGCACAGGAAATTAACATAACAAGCTGTTGGGAAACGTTCATACAAAAACTGAGTTAAACACAACTCAACTTACAACCCAGGCGCACATTAGCACGATAACAAAGTCTGGTACTGACGAAGTCCCGGTCTAGGAAAACAAAACTTAGCCACAAATTAAAGTTTGACCAAAGTTGAAACAATAACAATTGAGGGAAAATGCAACAATTGAACTCACCACCCAAGTGCACATCGGAGTGATTTGGTGAAACATCAACGCTGTAGGTCACGGCTGCGGGATCGGATCATCGCACACAGCTCACCGATACAACCTCTGTCCCGATTTGGTGTGCTGTGGGTCGCCGCGTGGCGTATTTTTTGAGCAAAACTTTGTTTTTGTTTCGCGAAAGTTTCTTTGATCAAAACAATTTTTTCGTGAAAAAATGATGTTCAGAAAAAGGTGCGCGACGTGCGAGCCCTGAAACTCAAGGGCGGGTTTGAGTTTTTGACAGGGAATCACGCAAGTGCATTAGCCCATGGGCATGATAACAATGTCTGGCACAGACGAAGTTCTGGAGCACTGCCCGACTTTGAAACCAAAAATTAACCACAAACTAATGTTTGGCCAAAGTTGAAACAATAATAATTGAGGGAAAATGCAACAATTGAACTCACCACCCAAGTGCACATCGGAGTGGTTTGGTGAAACATCAACGCTGTAGGTCACGGCTGCGGGATCGGATCATCGCACACAGCTCACCGATACAACCTCTGTCCCGATTTGGTGTGCTGTGGGTCGCCGCGTGGCGTATTTTTTAGCAAAACTTTGTTTTTGTTTCACGAAAGTTTATTTGATCAAAACAATTTTTTCGTGAAAAAATGAGGTTCAGAAAAAGGTGCGCGACGTGCGAGCCCTGAAACTCAAAGGCGGGTCTGAGTTTTTGACAGGGAATCACGCAAGTGTATTAGCCCATGGGCATGATAACAAAGTCTGGTACTGACGAAGTTTTGGAGCACTGCCCGTCTATGAAAACAAAAACTAACCACAAACTAAAGTTTGGCCAAAGTTGAAACAATAATAATTGAGGGAAAATGCAACAATTGAACTCACCACCCAAGTGCACATCGGAGTGGTTTGGTGAAACATCAACGCTGTAGGTCACGGCTGCGGGATCGGATCATCGCACGCAGCTCACCGATACAACCTCTGTCCCGATTTGGTGTGCTGTGGGTCGCCGCGTGGCGTATTTTTTGAGCAAAACTTTGTTTTTGTTTCACGAAAGTTTCTTTGATCAAAATAATTTCTTCGTGAAAAAATGAGGTTCAGAAAAAGGTGCGCGACGTGCGAGCCCTGAAACTCAAAGGTGGGTCTGAGTTTTTGACAGGGAATCACGCAAGCGTGTTAGCCCATGGGCATGATAACAAAGTCTGGTACTGACGAAGTCCCCGTCTAGGAAAACAAAACTTAGCCACAAATTAAAGTTTGGCCAAAGTTGAAACAATAATAATTGAGGGAAAATGCAACAATTGAACTCACCACCCAAGTGCACATCGGAGTGATTTGGTGAAACATCAACGCTGTAGGTCACGGCTGCGGGATCGGATCATCGCACACAGCTCACCGATACAACCTCTGTCCCGATTTGGTGTGCTGTGGGTCGCCGCGTGGCGTATTTTTTGAGAAAAACGTTGTTTTTGTTTCACGAAAGTTTCTTCGATCAAAACAATTTTTTCGTGAAAAAAATGATGTTCAGAAAAAGGACGCTTGCTGTCACACAAACAAGTTAGGACCGTTCCAGTGGTCTCTAATCACTTGCAAACAACAACGCTTACATTACCTACATACATCTGCGACAGCAACAAAACAATCGGAGAGAAATGTATCAACGAAAATAGCCGCATGCGTGTGTGGCACCCTGGCTGTGAGTGCGCCCCAGCCCGGCCGAAACGTCCACCCCAGTCAAAGCACGACTGTTTGGGTACGGTAACTGTCCTGCTGAGCACGAACGCAAGAATTGGCGCGCCAAAATTGCAAATTCAAACAAATGCGTGCAAGCAATGAGGAGCAGAGGGATACTGTAACTCGCACGCAAACTTGCTTGACCGACCTGTCACACTGCTCCAAATGATGTTTCATGTGTTGCACGCTGTCTGCCCGCTGCTGCACAAGTGCATGTACCGGAGTTTTCCACTTAAAGCCCCCCGAATAGAGCCCTCGGGGGCTCTAAGTCCAAAATTTTCCACTTAAAGCCCCCGGGGGCTCTAATTGGATTTATTTTTTTACGGACCATTGATTTTACATCGAACAGTAAACTTGCCAAAATAGTTCAAACTAGTGTAAGAATGACCAAAATACCGCACTTTTCTGTTGTTTTACCAACGTTTTGCCACGTTTAGATGAAGATCCTCACAATCAGGTTGAAATATGGTATCAGAATGTCAAAATGCTGACCTAAAGTGTCCCTACTGACAACGATGAAAACACCCAGTTTTCCGCTTAAAGCCCCCGAGGGCTGTAAGTGGAAACGTTTCCACTTAAAGCCCCCGGGGGCTCTAATTGGATTTTTTCTTTCTGGTCGGAGGGTCCATTTTCCACCAATTTCCGCATAGAGCCCCCGGGGCTTTAAGTGGAAAACTCCGGTACGTCGAACGTAGTGAGGCAGTGGATAAGTGCTGCAAAAGGAATACAGGTTGTTGATCAAATTTCGATGTGTGGTTTGATCAGGCAGCAGCTTGTCAGCGCACGAGAGCCAAGCAGGTCAGCGCTTCGGTCACCTGATGTTTCATTGCGCTTTGGTATGAGCAAACGGCGGGATAACGGTAGACAAGACACAGTAAAGTAACCCAATCTGTACTACTAAAACAGGAAGACGTACTGTATGTATGTCCCTCGGAGGTGCGGACGGGTCAATTTTCACGGGTAGCTTTGGGTATGCTAACGGGTCTTCGGGGGAGGGGGTGGCACGGCACGGGCGCGGCGCTGTAGCCGGGCCGTAGGCACGGGTCCCGTCTAGTCTGGCAGTAAAATAAGACAAACTTGACCACAGACCTCTATGATCGCAGGATGAGATAATCAGAAGGGTTTGTGGGATAACGCGAGAATTTGGTGAATTTGCATGAAATGAGAAATGATGGTCCGAAATTATTGGGATGGCAGCCTGGGAATGAAAGGAATTTTGAGTTTGATCAATACGTTTGTGCACCTTTAAATTATGAGTTATTATTACCAAATTACTATGTAAACCTTTGTGGCAGACTCAAAAACTTCAATTGCGTAAAAAACTCGGGCAGCAACAAGTCCCACAATTGAACAATCAGAGACAAAATCAAGAAATTTGAAAAGCGGGTGTGGATCGGCAAAGCAGCGCGCGCAAGGCGAAATGGGGCGCAAACCAAAACACACAAATGAAAAGGGGGACAGCGAAAGGGAATCAAAGCACCGATTGGTTAATCCCCAAAAACAGCATGTTGCATAAGGGCATAATTGTGCTCGGATCAGAAAAAAACAAGCGTGTAATGTGGTGTCGGTGTTTTTTTTTAGCCCAAATGAGGTGTGATACAGACAGACTGACCTGCGACGAAATTGAACTGTAGATCCGTGCAAGTCACAGCAACGCAGCACGTGCACGGTGCAATTGAATCGCATGTAGCAACACTGACTTTCATTGGTGGTCGACTGTTTTGTTCTGGGCTGGTGGAGAACACCCGCCCGAACCCTGACCAAACGTTTTCATCACTTAGTCAAGGACAGCAGAGCTGATGATAGCGCGCAGCATGCTTCAAAACGACCACCACCTGTGTGTGTTGAGCGCTCAATGTTTGAGAGAGAAGGGGTGCAAATCAAACCCACCCTGCAATTCATTTGTTAGATGGCTTGACAGTAATAATGACAGTGACAGGTCTCGCACTTTTATACGGACGCGGGCGTACGGCCGCCCTCAGACAAACGCGAAAAGCGAAAAGCAAAAAGTTTTTCAGTGTAGTCATCATCCACAGCGCACGCCAAACAGCCTCTGAAACATTTTGTTTGAGCATCACTGTGCTTTAGGCCCGTGGTTAAACCGGGCAACCGGATATCGCATGCTCTCAGAATCCAGCCTTTCGCAATAAAATGTGACTATATACGATGAGTGATCACAAAAACATCGTTCGAACAAAATGAAATGCGTTTAAATTGTGAGAATTAATTTTTAAAAATTTGCTTTCGGGAACAAACTCGAGCTTGTGCCGACTTACGCTTCCCCTTTTGATCAGGCAACGGCAGAACGTTTAGTAGGGAATCCAACCAGCTCGTCAACCAACAGCCACGTGTGAAATGTTTCACAAAGGTTTCATCTGTCAGCGAGCTGGTTCTTGTCTCAGTCTCACTGCCTTTCATGATCAAAAGGGTGAGCGTAAGTCGGCACAAGCTCGCGTTTGTTCCTGAAAGCAACCTTTCAAAGATAAATTCTGACAGTTTTAACGTGGTTTATCTCGTTTGATCGTTGTTTTTGTGACCGTTGGACATAAACAGTCTAACTGCGTAGTAAAAAAGCAAGCATGATATATACGGTTTCCCGCTTTAAGGAGTTGCTGTTGTGCTGAACTTTTCGCTTTTCGCGTTTGTCTGAGTGCGGCCTACGTGTTTTGACGCAGAGTTGGAGCCTCAATTTTGACCTGTGCGAACGTTATTGATTTGGCCGAAATGAATATTTTTGCGCTGTTCAAGATTATAAGCAGTGCTGCAAAGTTTTTTTTTACAAATTGTCACAAAATAAGATTCGAACAAAACTATCCCAACTCGGATGGGCGTCCCCGTGTATCTGCGACCACGTCAGGTTGACAAGATGCGCATTGTGCACTTCATGCGGGTTGGGTGGGACACGGGACAGCCACAAAGCACATGGAATAGAACACAGAATGACGTGGGCCACCTGCACACCAGAGCACCACAACAACACATGCGAACTTTTTGGCTTATTGACATGTTGTCAACTCAGTGCTGATGATGCCATTGTGCGCATTCATGGCACTTCAGTTGACCACAAACAATTAGCAGAGACGCTTTTCGTGGAGGATGAGACGTGTGCGATAAACAAAAAAATAATTAATAGTACTCTTTTACATGATCAACACCGAATAAATATCACATCCTGCACTCAAGTAAGCGGTGTTCAAATGTGATGTTTCACTGCTCGTATTGCGTCGCGCGTGTCAAAGAGCAGTTGAGGCTTCAGCGTGTCAAACACATGTTTGCTGTCAAATAATTTCAATGTCCTCACGTGATTGTGCGTCAAAGCAGATAACCATTTTGGGCCCAAACGATGACGATTTGGCCCCTTCAGGGATTGCTTTGAATGCTCAAACGCGTGCAAAATTTGGCGGATTCTCGTTCATTACATTCGTGCGGATTTCGAAGCAACTTGAAATTTCTCGTCGGCCTATGTGAACGTGAAGCACCAATAATGACCAAGGGAATTTGAATGGCACACACCTTCCATTTGCACTGATGTGTGTGTCAAATTTGTTAATTTCATGGCTTTTGCGACTAGCTCAATGAAAACTTGAACTGGAAATTGTGATTGTGCACATTCTGGAAAAATGTGCGAAAGATCACTCATCGCTCGCTTTTGTCAGCAAGTTTCTCGAGGTAAAAAAAAATTAAAAACTGACAAATTATTTTTATTTTTTTGATCATCGCAGCGGACCTGATAATTTGTTGAACGTCAATGTTTTTGTTGGAAAAGGAGACTTCAATGATTCGGGTTTCAATGATTTCCAGAAAAGTGCAAATTTCCCATCCTCCTCCGTGAAATACGACAGAATTTCCATCTTGGTTTTTTGAATTCCCCCGCTTTGATCCTTTTCAGTTTTGTTGCATTTCTTGGTGAAATTTTGCGTCATCTTCCGCAATTGCAGCTTTCTGGACCAGAGATCGGAAACGGGCCGGGTAAAGTCGGCCCGGCCCGGCCCGGTCGGCGAAAAGTCCGGCCCGGCCCGGCCCGGCCCGGTGGAGGGCTGCAGGTCGGCCCGGCCCGGCCCGTTTTGGCCTGAGGTCGGCCCGGCCCGGCCCGGTCAGCCAATTTTCAAGGGCTGAAAACTAAAAAAGTCCAAAAAGCTGAAAAAAATTCGAAAATTTTCTGCAGAATACTTGTTTTCACTGGTTGGTACAGCTGGGGGGAAGGGTAGGTAGGTAGGTAGGTAGATTGACGCGCCATCCTGATGCAGTACGTAAGTCGCCGCCCGGTTGGTACAGTAGTGTAGTAGGTATGGTTTTATGGTATAATTTTTGGCTCAAAATGGTTTCGCGCGAAATTAGCGCTTAAGAGTACATTCTCATCAATATGTAGACATAAAATTTTGTTCCCGGACGACTCCCCCCAGCTCGTCCGGTCGGTACTACAGTAGGTAGGTTGATTGCAGGCAGGCTTTTTTGGTGGTACAGTAGGAGTAGGTTGATTGCTGCAAAGCAAAGGCCTGGGTATGGGTAGCTACTGCTTCTTTCTTCAAAACGATGACTGAAAAGATCAAGAACTAGGAAATGTTATCGCGCGAAGCGCAAAAATTTTGAAAATTTTGGTTCAAAAAATGGTAATTTCGTTCAAATTTAGGCATACCGGGCCGGACCGGGCCGGACTGCTCGGCCCGGCCCGGCCCGGTCCCCCCAAATCTCCGGCCCGGCCCGGCCCGGCCCGGTCGACCAACTCCAAAATCGCGGCGGGCCGGGCCAGCCCGTTTCCGATCTCTGTTCTGGACGCAAAAACGTGTGTAATTCATCTTTAACTTGAATAAACTTTCCAGGAATGTGATTTTGTGCAAAAACAAAGCCGAAAAAGATAAAATCTGAACAAGATCTTCGCGTAAGCTTGCAGATAAAATTTGAATTTGAAAAATCATCCATTATGGACAAGAACAATCATCCCGATCCGCTGTTGGTTGCTCGATTGGCCGCGCTGCGCTTCACAAATCCCGATCATTCGCGACCAGAATTTGACGTTTCAGTGCCGCCGCCGCCCCTGCATCAGCCAAACAGCCTTGTGCAAATGCCAACAGTTTCCAATGAGCGACAAATGACTGGGCCGTCGATCGCCCTTCCATTCCCCCCGCGCCCAACGGCTGCTAATTTCATCCATCCACCACCACCATGTGCACGTCCAACTGCCACACAATGTCCGGTGGCGGTAGCGCCGCCGTTTGTGCCAAATCACGACTTGTTGCCACATGCGGCGTCGTTTCCCACAGGTTCGTCGTGTTGTACCGTAAAAACCTAAATGCAGCCCCCCCTCCGGAACAGTGTTGGAGGTACTCTGGAGGGGGGATACCTACTGTACCGCGCTCGGAGAGGGGGGGATACCTACTGTACCAGAGCCGATGGCCTGGGGGGGGGTTATGTACCTAGGGGGGGGGTTTGGGGGGGGGGTTGGGGGGGGGGGGGGGTTAGGTTTTGGGGTGAAAATTTTTTATGTGTTTATTATGTGTGGAATCGTGTGAAAACGTAGTATTTGCGCGCGTAGCGCGCGAATTTCGGGTAGTTTGAGGTAAAAACCACTGATTTTGCACTAATTTTGGCCATTGTGGTCAAAAATTGGCACTTTTGGGGCAAAATCGGGGGGGATACCTACTGCACCGGGGTGAAAATCGGAGGAGATACCAACTGTACCATGCCAAACATCGGCGGGATACCTACTGTACCAGGCGAGGGGGATACCTACTGTACTGGGGGCGGGCTACCCCCCCCCCCCCCACCACCTCCAACACTGCTCCGGAACACAGCTCCCACAAAAAAGGGGTCAGTGAATTAATAATAGAGCCAGTGTTAGAGGTGGGGGGGTTTGGGGGGTAGCCCCCCCAGTACAGTAGCAGTAGGTATCCCCCCCTCGCCTGGTACAGTAGGTATCCCCCCTGATGTTTGGCATGGTACAGTAGGTATCCCCCCCCCCCCCCCCCGATTTTCACCCCGGTACAGTAGGTATCCCCCCGATTTTGCCCCAAAAGTGACAATTTTTGACCAAAATGGCCGAAATTAGTGCAAAATCAGTGGTTTTTACCTCAAATTACCAGAAATTCGCGCGATACTCGCGCAAATACTACGTTTTCACACGAGTCCCCACATACTAAACACATAAACAATTTTCACCCCAAAACCTAACCCCCCGCCCAACCCCCCCCCCAAACCCCCCCTAGGTACATAACACCCCCAGGCCATCTTCTCTGGTACAGTAGGTATCCCCCCTCTCCGAGCGCGGTACAGTAGGTATCCCCCCCTCCAGAGTACCTCCAACACTGAATGAGCCCCCTCCCGGACCCGGAATAGAGTGCGGGTGCGGTCGCTCATTTTATCAACCGATTTTGGTCATAATCAGCATTAGAAACAGCCATAGACACCACCGTAGTGTTCGTGCTAACACTGTGGTTCTTTATCGTTTTTTTTTCGTTTTTTTCCACGAAATATAAAAAAGCGGGCTTTTCCGCCAGTATGGACGAGTCATGTATGCTCGATCTCTGTATTTATTGAAGTGCGTATGTTTTTCAGTCCGACAACCGCATCGAATTGAGTCGAGCCCAGAAACGGTGTCAATTCGAAATCAGAAAGGTGCGTCAGCATCAGCAACAAAGAAACTGACGACAACGACAAAACCGATTGTTTCATCCAGCAGCAAGGCGGTATACAAAGAGTACTGGACCCAACAACTTGTCGACGAAGCGCTCAAAGCCGGAATGGTGTTCGAAGTGGGTTATCGTCTTCTTGATGTTTTTATGCAATTTCGCCGTCAAGTGAAACGGACATGAAACAGCGCAATGAACTTGAAGCGACATATGCCAAAAACCTCCTTGAAATTATTTCCCAGGGCCCGTTGCGCATCAACCCCAAGAATTACGAAGAGGGCTACGTTGAGGACACAAAGTCAGCGGATGGCGAGGACTATTTCGTTTGTGGATCAATCGATCGAAATCGTGCCTTTCCCGGTGACGTGGTTGTGATCAGACCACTCGAATGGGCAAAGTGCGCTGTGAGTTCGGGTTGGATTTCCAGTTGGAATTAATGAATTTGATCAAAAAATAAATCAGCTGTTGAGCGAACACGTGGTGCGCTAAGCTGACTGGGATTGGATCAATTTCAGGTTGAGCAGACAAAAATGTTTTAAAGTTTGCTTATAAGAAATACTGTGTTTTTTTGCAGATTGATGGATCAATTGATTGGTCTCTCAGAAACAAAGTTCTAGCGATTACGAACACCTGAATAAAAAATGAGAGAACTGGCATTGGCGTTACATTCATCTCCATGGAGCTGCTCAGCTTGTAACCGAATTTGTTGCAGATCAACCAAGCTTCCTTCGATGAATACTTGCGAAAAACTGGACAAAATTCCAAGACTGTGTTAACTGCCGAAACAGAAAAGAAAGAGAAATCGCAGAATAGTTCCAACAGTCGCCGTCAATATAGGCGCGTTTGTGATGTTTCACAGAGCGGCGCTGTGGTACCCGATTCCTGTGTGCTGAAATGCGCAGAGGTTTGAGAATTTGCAGTTCTTAAAAATTGTTATTTAACCAGAACAAGATTTAGCACCATCTCTGCGCTGATTTTTACGTTGTTGAAGTATTGAAAGTTTGAGCTAACCCAGCCCAATATTCGGGAAATTTCCCATACATACCCCAAAAATTTAAAAATTTCCCATACCCGAGGGTTGAGTTTCTGAAAAAATGACCCCAAAAATCTTTTAAAAGTGCAAAAAATCAGTTTGAAAAGTGCTTAATACAGGCGTTTCTTGCGGTAGCAAGTGATTTTTGGCATTTTTAGTCGAAAAATGGTCAATTTTGGTACTTCGCGGGGTCAAAAAGTCATTTCTTAGGGGTGCTTGTCTCAAAAGTGAAAAATTTGCCATACCCCCGGCCGATATCCCATACCCGGTCCATACCAGGTGGGTAACCCCCCCATCCCCCCAACTACACCGCTAGTTTGAGCTATGTTTGCAGGTTGTGTCGATCGCACAGCGCGTGCACAGTCGTATGGCTGTCGGTTCGTTGCGCACATGCAGCAAGGACAACATTCTCTTCTCACCAACCGATTCGAGAATACCGCGAGGCCTCTTGCCGGCCAGCGAGGCACCTCAAGGTTGGATACAGAGAATAATAATAAAAAATAATAATAATAAAAATGATAATAAAATAATAATTAAAAAGCAATGATTCCTTTTCTGATTATATCCATGTTCAGGATTCTTCGACCGACCGCAGGATTTTGCGCGATTCATTTACGCGGCACGATTCAATGACGACTGGGCGGCGAACTCGAAAATGCCGAAAGGGTGAGACCCGGTTTTGTATGCGTTCATCGCAGGAACTCCAGTTTATCTCAGGGTAGTGGTTAGGAGGACCGGAAAAATTACAGTAAAAAATGGAGTGCTTTCTATTCTCCAAATGGCACGTGTTCCCAGTGTCCTTTTTCAGGAAACTGGTGAAGAAGCTGGGTTGTGCTGGCGAAGTCGGTCCCGAGATGGAGGGTTGTTTGATGCAATACGATGTCGACACAAGAGAATACCCGGATGAATTCACGGCCGATTTCCCCGTTTGTGATGAAAGTGGACATTTTGAAATTCCGCAGGTTTGTTTGCTGGATAGGTTTCTTTTCAAGCCGCATCAAATTTGACGGAAGAGTAACCATTGCGACCGCGGCAGAACTATGGCACGCGCTGGCAGGGGCGGGTCCAGCTTTTGGCCAAAGCAGAGGCCAAATCCAAACGTCATTTTTATCTGGTGCTTATTTGATTTTTGAAAAGTTATTATCTGGTGCTTGCTCAGAATTTGGCACTTTTTACACGAAATGCTGTACAAAGTACGACTATCCGCTCGAAGCTCCTATTAATTTTGACATTTTTACGTGCGCCAATGTCAAACTTCATCGAAATTGGAAATGGGAGTAGCTAAGGCGCGAAGCGCGCGATTTTTTTGACATCTGAAGTGTATCAGAGTGAAAATTCAGCGATTTAGGGATCCTTTTTGCTTCCTGTTTCCGAAATGGTGGCCCCTTCAGGCGCCAATTTGACCGAAGGGGGTATAGTGCCTGTGTGAACATTGTGCCATGTTTGGCGATAGTTGTGCAATATCTCAGTTGGTAACACACATGTGCAAGTTGTTCTCAACGTCTGATAACCGGATAATCAGTGGCACAGCTCTCACATGCTGTACAGGTCTGCGGTCTTCAAAAAAATTCGTCGAGTCGTGACGTAATCCTCAAAATCAGTATCACAAAATTTTGCGTTGAATTGCCAGGACGAAATTTCGCATCGTCGCGATTTTCGATCCGAGCTGTTGTTCACCATCGACCCGACGACGGCGCGTGATTTGGACGATGCGCTGCACATCAAACAGGTCGACGCCGACACGATTGAGGTGCGAACATTTTTACGACCGCTGAGTGTCTGCTGAGTGTCTTTTTGCATCCTGATTATCGGGTGAACAGAAGAGAACAGATGTTCCAACATACTATTTGTTTTTATTATTTATTTGACAAAATTTGGTCGCACAGATTTTAATTTGGGGTAGCAACTTTGTAGATCTCATTTTTTTCGAAAAAACAAACAAATTGACGGAAAATTGATCACTGTACACTTACTCAATTTGTTCGCACCGACGAGGCCTGGCACCTCGTCCGTCTGTGAAAACAGGCCGAAACGGGTAAAAGGCACTGCTGTTACATTATTGTTACGGAAAAAATTGAACAAGTACGTTTGCAGGTGGGTGTGCACATCGCTGATGTTTCATATTTCGTCAAGCCCGATACCGAGCTGGACACGTGGGCAAGTCGACGCGCGACAAGCACATATTTAGTGGATAAGGTTGGGATGATCTCTTTGTTGGTTGGTTCATTGCTCTGCAATGACGCATGAAACCATGCAGGTGAATTAGGCGATGAAAGCACAGTTACAAGACCGGGTGGAACAATTATGGAAATGAAAAAAAATAGTTGCAACATCGGTTATAACAAAACGACAGCAAACGGAAGCTACATAAAACGACAAGGAGAGAGAGACAGATCACGGACATCAGGAAGATCGCAGTTTTTTTGCAGAAACTAAAAAATAATCAGTAATTCTCTCCTCGTCTACGGCAAACGGCAATGCCGGGCTCGGAGGGGTACACAATTCATCAGATCAGTCCATGTTGTCAACTGTCTAGGACAGGTGGCGGATTGTTGCTTGTCCCGTGCCATCTATTTAGCGACTTGGCTGGCCTCCCTGGGCTGACGTGAATGTGTACGCGCGGTTGGGCTGTTGTTGCCCTTTGTTTAGTTTTTCGTGTAAGCAGCATTGCTCCATCGTTCCTGGTGCAGTAAGCGACGACGACGAAGCATTTTTGGGTCATGGTCTCTCTCCATTCTTAGTGTTTGCTGACCATCGTGACAGTTCTGATTTCTGATTGTTAGAAATTTCTGTTTTTTTCTCCAAAAGTTGCCACTTGGAAAAATTTCGGGAAAAATAACGTATTTTCCGGGCCTCGAAAAAAACGTTTTTTTTCTGTTTTTTTTTTCAAAAAAAAAACGTTTTTTTTTCGGCCCGCAAAGTATACTTTATCTTATCCGCACGTGTTCATCTTCGCCGAGGAATTAGCCGCAGAAACAAATTTTTATTATCATTTTATTTATTTGCCTAATTTCACTTCAATCCAACAGGTGATCTCGATGTTGCCCCGTCGTCTGTGCGAACAATTGTGCAGTCTCAACGCTGGTGTTGACCGCTTGGCCATGTCTGTCGTTTGGCGCATGAATCAGCAAGGCGAGATACACGACGAGTGGTTTGGTCGGTCCGTGATTCGATCGGTGTGCAAACTCACGTATGATCATGCGCAGGTATGATGTCACACAAGTTCAAGTGTACGGTAGTTGCAGGTGAGAAACAACCGTTTTTTCCTATAAAAAACCGTTTTTTTTTTCAGAGGCCGAAATAACGGACTGATATTTTTCCGGGCCAGTGTAGTTCCTGGTCCGGAGGGGGAGATAGCGGACCCTCCGTTTTTTTTCGGAGGGGGAGATAGTGTACCCCCGAGGGGGGAAGGGGGGGGGAGACCCAAATTCAGGAAAAAGTCCCTTTTTGAGGTAGAAAATTTGACCTATTTTTGCCCCTTTTTGGAAAAAATTCTTCAGAAAAAGGGTATTTTGGCGACTTTTGAGAACATTGACCTGAAAATCACTCATTTTTGGCCTAAAAATGCCCATTTTAGGCCTAAAAATGCCTATTTTAGGCAAAAATTGGGGGAGATAGTGTACCCGGAGGGGGAGATAAGGGGATAGTGTACCACCTGAGGGGGAGATAGTGTACCCGAGGGGGGACCCCCCTCCCCCCAGGAACTACACTGTTCCGGGCACTGGAAAAATATCGGAAATCTCGATTAAAATGTCCCAATTTTCCAATTTTTTTTGTGTTTTGGTCTTTTCCGCATGAAACAATTTTAGACCACATTTTAACCCAAATGTAGCCCTTTTGAACAGGCGACCATTTGGCCCGAAAAAATATCGAGAAAAAACAGTTTTTCCGAAAAAAAACGGTTTTTTTCAGTGAATCTGCTTGCTGCTTTTCCAGTTTTCCCGAAACGGGCAAAACTCACTGCTGTTACATTATTGCATTCTCAGTCGTTTGATAAAAACTAAATATTAAAACTGAATCAGTATAATTGTACTACGGGAATGCCGTATTCTGCTCAGTGGTATAGTAAATTTCCAAATTCGCTGCCGCACAGTAAAATATGTCCCATAGTTAATGTCAAGTTATAAACCCGAACGCTAACCATGCGTGGTTCTGAAACATTGAGCGCAGCTGCCTGGCTGGCTGGCAAGCTGCACGTGCGTCTGCTGCCCGAATGTTTCACAAGTTGATTTTCGGGTTTAGAACCTGACATTAACTATGGGGCGTACTTTACTGTGCGGCAGCGAATTTGGAAATTTACCATAGTAACCGATTGCAAAGTTTCATGCTTTGAATGTAAACGGTGCCCACCCACCTCTTTTCCAGAAAGTTGTGAAGATAAAACTGTTTGACTGTTGGCACATGCATAGGAGTCGTTTTCATGTAAGCAGTTGAAAATAAACTACCCGATTTTGTGCATTTTAGGATTTTATCGAACAGGAACATCGAGATCTCGATTGGCAAGAGCACGAATTACCGCCAATTACAGGTGTGGCATCTTTTATTTTTTGAAATCTTACTTTGTCGTCTTTTTTTCAAATTTTATTCAGAAATAAAACAATCACCCTACCATACGTCAGGCAGCTACAAGGCGCGTCATCTGGCCCAGGCCGTGCGTGACTTACATTCGATCGCGAAACATCTGCGAAAACGACGCTACGAAAATGGCGCACTGCGGCTGGATCAACCGAAACTGTCGTTCTCGTTGGACAAAGAAACAGGACTGCCGAATGGGTGCTCGGTTTATCAGGTTTGGTTTGGGGTCCGGTTTCTGTTTGGTGTTTTGCTCGATAACGGTCCAGAATCGGTTATTGGTTCAAATGCAGTCCTAGACATGTTCGAATGAAACGTGACTCAGTTGGCCATCTTAGGATGGCCGTCAAAAACTCCAAAAAAAAAATCCGGTTTTTTTTTTCAAAAATGTATTTTGCGGAAAAATACGCAAGTATAAGACAAGTTCGAATAAAACATGACTCATCTGGCTCTGGCCATCTTAGGATGGCCGTCAAAAATCCCAAAAAAAATCCCGAAACGAAAAATCCCGAAAAGCATAAATCCCGAAAAAATTCCGAAAAATAAAAAGGTGTAGAAATGGATCAATTTTTTTTGTCAGAAGTTGGCATTCATGTAGTTGGTGCTCAGGCTTGCATTCAGGGTTAGGCTAAGGCTTAGGCTGCCAGCCAGGAAGACCTGTCCACGTAAAGGAACTATACACAAAAATACAACGCCCAGGCCTTCATTCAGGGTTAGGCTTAGGCTGCCAGCCAGGAAGACATGATCGAACGAGAATTTCAATGTCTTGAGCCCCAACTGATCCAGTGCCCAAATTATGGCCTCCAACTACCTGAATACCCCTTTCTGCACATTAAACTTCGTATTTTTCCTCCATTTCATTTTTCGGGATTTTTGCTTTTCGAGATTTTTTCGGGATTTTTATTTTTCGGGATTTTTTTCGGGATTTTTTTCCCGGGATTTTCGACCCCACCCGATCTTAGCTCAACGCACTGTTCTTGCATGCAGTGAACTGGTGTTGAGAATCAGACCTCCAGAGTCTGGAGTTTGCAAAATTTGAAAGTGAATTTTGAGCCAACCCGACCCACAATTTCTTTTTTCACCTACTTTCCCTACGATTTCAGCGCAAATCGTCCAATTATCTGATCGAAGAGTTCATGTTGTTGGCCAACATGGCCACGGCGCGTCGAATCTACCACAGATTCCCCGAAATCGCCGTTTTGCGCCGACATCCATCGCCGAACGCCAAACTGATGCGACAAGCGGTCGGAAAACTTTTTTTTGTTTCTTTTTTTTTGTAAATTTAGACGCCGTTTGGTTAGTACGGTTATTAGGACACTGCGTTCTCGTTCACCATAAAGAGTACTCATCTAAGCCTAAGCCTAATGGCTGTCTGTGTCGGATAGGGTATTTGGGCCAGATCAGCAGCCATGCCTATTATAGTATTTCCTTTTTATGCAAGGCAAAGGAAACAAACGACCCCATGTTATAACTCAACTCCAGTTTGGGGTCGAGATTTCAGAAAACTAATGAAAGAGATTAAGAATGTGTCCTTGTTAATCCAAGCACGACAGTCAGCAGCAAACATAGTGAAATGTTTCATTGACATGCTGGCAGCGCACACATAGAAAGCTCACAGCGAACATGTGAAACATTGTTGCTGTTAGATTCCACAGGCCAACCTTGACACGTTTTTGCCAGCTATGTGATTGAGTGGATTTGTAATCTCGACCTCAACTAGAAGTTCAGTTATAACACGGGGGGCCGCTTGTTTCCTTGGACCAAGAAAAACAGGAAACTGCATTTGTTGCTTAGACGATTACTATACGAAGAGAACTAACTGGTGGCCGATTAAAGGAAGCGCATGTGGAAATGTTCCTACGATGCCATATCTTGTTGTGATGTGTTTTATATGCATTTCATTCCGTTCTCGCTTGAGCGAACTATCGCAAAAACAATAGAATCTACTGCAATGAAGATCTGGGACTACTAAGCAGGGACGTGCAATGATCTGCCGTTGTCTCTTGATTATGCATAAGCTGTTCTCTGAATGTTTTTTGTGTGGCCGTGTGTTGACATTTTGAGAGGACGCAGAGGACACATTAGCCTGATGACGACAGCAGGATCCGTTGTCGAAACGTCGCAACAGCGCTTCACCAGGCGACACTCTAACCCAACAGCCCTCGTCAGGGCTACCCACAGTGGCTGGCAATAATACCACAAGGAATTTTTCGCAAAATTGATTATGTGTAGATTGGGAATTGGCATTTTCGGTTATTGTGAAGTGAAGACTGACCACAAGCTCTCAGATGGGGTATTAATTAATGTCAGGTAGGCAACTAAACTGTTGATTAACCACGCATCATCGGCTTCATTATTCGAATGATTACTGGAACGAGGGTTAACCACATTCATTTCACCCTGACTTTCAGCTGGAATTGTGCGAATCACTCGGCTTCTCGCTTGATGGCACCAGTTCAGCCGCATTGCAAGCATCACTGCAACGACTGTCAATGGACCCTGAGAAGAAACAAAGTCTGTATCATGTGCTCACGCAAATACTCATGAAACCAATGAAGGTTATCTTGTTGTGTTGATTGGTTTGTTGGCATATGATTTTGGCTCAAATTATATTGGATCAGAGCAAACGAGAGCACTCAGCCTTTTGATTGAAATAAATCGTGTTTAAATGTTTCGACTGTGGCGTATGTATATTGTAAAACAATTCGCATGCAACTCCGTTGATGCAATTCGTTCCCGAGATCCACAAACTAGAATTCAAATAAAGAAAATCCTCAGACGAAAATACAATGCGACATTATATTTTCAGCTGGCCGTATACTTTTGCACGGGCGTTGTTGAGGATGAGACGCTCTTTCGGCATTATGCGCTCAGCGTGCCTTTGTAAGTTTTATCTTGAACTATTTAATTAAAATTTTGTGGTATTTAGTGATTAATGATTTAATTTGCTGAAAATAATTCCCTAAAAATTTCACATAATCTTTCAGCTACACTCACTTCACGTCACCGATTCGACGTTATCCCGATATCATGGTGCATCGCCTGCTGGCTGCCTCTTTGGGTGAGTGGTCGATTCAAACAATGAAGATTATGATTAACAAGATTAAGATTAACAATGAATTATTTGTGATCATAATTAAATAGTTGAGGAAAAGTGGTACTTTGAGTGAAAACGGTCGCGCAGGTCGCGAAAAAAGTATTTGTGGTCATTTCTTGTGAAGAGAATTTCGGCACTAGGGTAGAAAGATATGTAGATTTTGGCACTTTCAGCAGTGCTGTGGCTACTTCTGTGGGGGAGATACTTTATCTTGGGGCCAAAAAAATATGGAGATACCGGGTATAATATATTATTTTCATCCATTTATTTCCAGGGTACTGCGACCCGCCATCGCTCGAGCCTCTCCAGGTGCACAAGGTGGCGTTGCACTGTAACGATCGCAAAGTGGCCGCCAAGGCTGTGTCCGATTTCAGCTCGGAATTGTTCTTCAATGTTTTTGTCAAGGTGTGACTGATTTTTGTTGATAATGTTTCGAATACCGTTTGACGTTTGCATGTGAGGACTGTTGGCTGACCAGGCTGACGCAACCAAATGTTCATGTATTTTCCTAAAAGCTGGCACAGAATTTGACAAGAATGATGTTGGCTCATTTTCTTGCGACCAGACCAGTGCCAAAATGTTTCTGCCTGAGCGTGAATAGTTTGAATGCAATTTGAATGTATTTTCATGTAGCAATGATTGTAGAATAACTGGATAAAAAAATGAAATCACCCGTATTACCCCTCTTAACAGGAATGCGGTCCGATCACGGAGCGTTGCATTGTGATGGTGGTGCAGGACCATTCGTTTGACGTGTTGTTGATACGGTACGGCATTGTGAAACGCGTGTACACGAATGTGCGTTGAATTTTGTTACTTTTTAAAAATGCTCTGGCCCAGTTTTAATTTTGCTAATATTACGGATGTATACGCAAGCTGTGTACGTCGTTAAGCAGCCCCCTAATGGGCCCTTTGTGTTAAGAACGTGCGTGCGACTGTAGTATAAGCTGTTTATGTGCGCCTTGACAAAAATGCTTGGCCTGCAAACGCGTATTTAAATGACCAGTTGACAAAATAGATATCGATTCATTTGTCTGTCGCTTTGCAGAATCTGGATCTGTCACAAGATGCCGCCTACGAAGAGGGTCCACCGAGTGTGCTGTGCCTGAAATGGCCCAATGGACACGAGAAGACCGTCCAGATCTGCACTGAATTGGACGTGACTCTGACGGTGGTGGACGACCCGGTGAATCCGCTAAAAGTCCTGGTCGGTTTATGCTTATTTTTGTGACGGCTCGCTTTCCCGTAGATCAAATGTTTATGAATAGGCTTCCATTTTTTGTCTGAGTCCATTGTCTGAACAGCTGTGTAGCTCTCAGCCAACCCCGGTGATTTCTTGATTTTGTACAGGCTGTTTCAGATCTAAGCTGATTTTGTCTTAATTCAAATGAGTTTTTGAGTTTATTTCAATTTTGCATCATTTCAGTGCACGGTGTCCGACAACTGCTAAACTATCGATTCCAGAATTTTGATGTGCAAAATGATCTGCGATCCATTTGCCTTTCACTTTGGATCAGTGATTTATTGGTTTCTCGTTTTTTTTCTATCTTGTCCTGTTTGCGGCCTTATGACAATTGTAATCATATTCATGAATTCTTTTTTTTTTATTCTCATTGGTTTGATTGTTACTGTTACAGTCGTTATTTGATTTTACCGTTCGCAGATGTCTATGTGAATAAAGTGAAGCCAGGCAGTATCTGACTAATTTTTGTGCAATTTTGGGTTTCTCCCGGCGCCGGAGTGCTGATCTGAACAGGATTTCCACCATTATTATGCAATTCGAATCGTTAGTTTTGTGTTTTCGCAAATTTCCAGACTGCGAATGCGCTCCCGTCTGGCCAGTGCGATGTTGAACTATTCGGCGTGTGAACGAAACAAGGAGGCGATACTGCAAGTGGTCAAAAAGTACATGCCCAATGCGGCGGGCACTTTTGTGCTCGAAATAGCGTCCGGCAGTGGGCAACATCTGGCACATTTTGCGCCACATTTTCCGAATTGCACTTTTCAACCGACCGACGTTGAGCCATCGTGCTTGGCCAGTATTGATGCTTACAGAGTCGGTTGCTGGGATCTTTTTTTGATATTTATGGTCTTATGTTTAGGTTGGCGTTGTCATTTTTGTGATGTCCGTATGGTGTGCACGTTTTGCTGAATTCTTTGGGCTTTGTAGGACGTATTTCGCAAAGCACATTGAAATTGATCCTCGTCGCTGTTCTCACGTATTGTTATTGTTCAGTGAAGATGGGGCTTTAAGCAAATTTAGCATTTTCGTTGCTGACGCTGTTGTTGCACAGCCCCTTTCTCATGTCGTTTGCAAAACAATTACCTATATTCAGTGCCAACATTTTCGTAAAATATGCAAGAAAACTGTCTTTGCAGACACATCTCAAATTGTCCAACATCAAATCTGCCGTGTATTTGGACGTGACCAAACCGGTCAATGAATGGAATATCCCAACATTGCAGCCAGGGTCATGTGATGTTGTCTACAATGCGAATATGATCCACATCAGCTCGAATGCAGCTGTAGATGGCCTGTTTGTAGCTGCTGGACAGTTGTTGAAGCAAAACGGACGGCTGATCACCTATGGACCTTATGGGTTGGTGAGGGCTGACGTTTTTGTGAAGTTTTCATTTTGGTAGGTGCTTTGTGATCATTTTCGTGATGCAGTGCGCTCTCGATGGGCATGATAACAGAGCTGGAAGATTGTGGTAGTCTCCCTGATTCGCAAATTGCACATCTTAGATGGGACGATGAGCATGAAGCTTGTGCTGCATGCAGATATTATACATACAGTATGCTCCATTTCATGACCATTCAGGCCCGTCCGCAGCTTTACCTTCTTGCGTTTTCATGCAATGCGGTGCTGCGTTGTTGTTTATAAATTTTCTGGTATAGCAAATTTCTAAATTCGCTGCCGTGCAATAGAATACGCCCCATGGTTAATGTCAAGTTCTAAACCCGAGCGCTAACACGCGCAGTTCGGAAACATTGCACACAGTTATTATACCTAGCTGGCTGGCAGGCTGCACGTGTGTCTGTTGCACGAATGTTTCAAAAGCGCGCTTTCGGGTCTGGGACATGACATTAACTATTTGCCGTATTTCATTGTGTGGCAGCGAATTTTGAAATTTACTATAGTTTTGGCCACAAGCATAAACTGCTTCATATTGCAGCATGAACGGTACGATAACGCCCGAGAGCAATGTGAGTTTCGACCATTCGCTACGACAACGGGATCCAGAATGGGGACTGAGAGACACACGCTTTCTGAACGAATTGGCCAGAAAGAATGGCATGCAACTGCAGGGCACACATGACATGCCGGCGAACAATAAGACACTGATATTTGTGCGTCTGTAATTTCATACGTTTTTGTTGTTGTTTTTGTTTGTTGCGTCAGCACCAACTCAAGTAAACACAAAAGAAGGTTCAGTGGAAGCAGCACATTTACAAGACCGGGTGTGAAAGCTACGGATATTAAAGATAATTACAAAACCAAGACAGGAAATAGTGAGAAGATGGACGAGATCGCAGACAGATAGACACAGACAACACGCAAACAGAAACTGAATGCAAACCGAACCACAACAATGCACAGGCAAACTACACCAACATGAGCTCGATTTCGCAGGTGTCAGAATAGTGAAACATTCGGACGTGGCTGCTGACTTGAGAAATGTTGACGTTGAAGAATATGGCATGGCAGTTTCTTTCGTTTGTTCCCGATGAGAAATAGTAAATTGTACAAAATGATAAACTTGTTTTTGGTCAATGAATGCGCTGATTTGCTGTGTGTACTGCATGTGACGTTCTTGATTAGTCTCTTCAGTGCGAACGTGCAAATAAAAAATGCAGATATATGCCGTCTCATGAGATGTCCACCCACAAACTCAAAGAATTTTTTTAAAATGGTTTGCGGGCAAAAATTTTCCGTCCCCTTTTGGAAAAAAAAAAAAAGAATTTTTAAAAAACCTCCCTCCCGGTATTTCCTTTTCCTTCCAAATTTAAACTTTCGAACAAAAATTTCTCTTCCCCCCCCCTCTTTCTTTTTGAACACCAAAAATACGTGGCTGGACTATACTGTATAACATACCGTTTCTCGCCTGCAACGCAACTCGATGTCATATCCAAATATATTGATCAAATGTGCAATGAGTCGTTTATTCCCTATATGTTGTTAGCCAGTATGCCCGAAATCGGACCAACCCCACCAACCAGTATGGACAAACAAGCCACTTCCAACGGTTGCTAAATTGTGGCCCTAATGGCTAAGGTTGCACTCGCCGATTGAGATGTGGTCGAATGTTATTTTGTAGGTGTCGATGAGACATGAACTATGTAAATATAATTATGTATTTCCCGTTGTTCCTCGGACAATAAGCATGAGAAATATGAGTTGTTGGCCAGGCAGGGAAGAAAAACAGTGATCGTGCAGTCTTTACGGACACCCGACGCGACCCACATAAGAGACAATTGATCATGCTGTGCAATACTGCACTGGCGGATCCAGGTGGTCCAAGACCCCTTTGGTCAAAGTGGCCCCTGAAGATTACCACCATTTCGGAAAGAAGAAGAAAAAAGGACCCCTAAATCGCAGGATTTCCACTCTAACATACTTCAAACGTCCAGAAATTGCGTGCTTGGCCCGTCAGATACACCCATATTGGGCATTCGCACGTGCAGAAAAGTGCCAAATTTTCGCGCGCTACGCGCGCATGATTATATATTTAGTACGGTATTCGTTTTCAAATTGCCCAATTATAAAAAAGCACTGGATAAGAACGATTTTTGCAAAATCAAACATTCAGATAAAAATGACTTTTGGGATTAAGACACGTCCCCGTTGGCCGAAAGCTACTGGACCCGCCGCTGCAATACTGATCCGTTTTCATGTGATCGGATCTGACCAATCACTTTGTTCGATATGCACCGGCAGGATCACAGTTCACAAATCACAAGCACTGTCCGTGCAGACAATTTCTTGCGGCACGTCCGGACATTGGCCGTTGTGCTCGACAATGTTGATCATGTATCGAGTTCGCGTGCCTGAGAATCACATGTGAGTCGTGAACGTGGGCTACGGCTAATTCACAAAAGTCATAGAAACAACTTCATGTGTTTGAACTGGTGTTCTGAAGGTAACTATTTTGTGACTAACACCCTCCACATGCTTTCCTGCTGCACGCTGCCCATGCACCCCAGCCCCGATAATTGCAGTCCAGCGCACGGCCGCATGAAATCTGTTCGTTGCAGGTTTCGCGTTGTTCGGTTCGGTATTCGGTGGCACCATTGCGGTAGATCATAACACGCGTGCGCACACCTGCAAGATGCCAAAGTGCCGTACTAACTTTACTCAATACCAGCCCCTCCAATCCTGGAACCAGGGTTGTTTAAAAAAAAGTTGTTAATTAAAAAAAATAAAAAAAAGAAATTTTTTTGAAGCTTCAGATTTTGCTTTTTTTAAGAAAAAAGTTGCCCACAATGGGCTGAAATGTCCAAAAATGGCCTTTTTCGAGGCAAAAAATTGGCACTTTTTTCTGTGGACGGGACAGTTTTTCCAAAATCGCGCCTCCTGCAGCGCCCTGCATTGTCCCCAAATCCGTACATGGATGCGCGGGGCTGGTCTTTTATAGTGATGTGGCACCGATAATGTACTACTGCATGCTACTACACATATGTGTGGTATATGTGCAGGTCTGGGAGCACTTTCTACTTCATACAATAAAAACTTACAAATTGTAGCCAAAAGTTACAAGCAATCGTAAATGCACTTTCCACAATAATTTTGTATTGGTCGCACAATGACTATGTATATGAGAATCCATCCCTATATTTTTCCTACATCGGCAAGGAGGGTTTCTGGCGATTTTTTCAAATTGAATCAGGTTTTGACAAGGAGTTATTTTCTCTTTTTTCCCGCTTTATTTATCAGGAGTGATCAACGTGTGTGTGCTGTAATCGATTTCACACACAAAGCGTGTAATACGTGGCGACAGTAACCCGAGCCCGAACCATTTCGGTTGCGTAGAATTCAGGGTGAAACTTCTGCACACGTGTGTTTCTCATTCTTCTCACTGATAAGCATGCAAAGTTCTTGTCAAAATCTGGTCCAATTTGAAAAAAATGCCAAATATCCGCCTTTTCAATGCAGGAAAATTAGGGGGATGGATTCTCATATATCATTGTGCGACCAATATCCAGTTTAATTTTTTTGCAGCTGGATACAACAGAGCTAAAAATGTTTCGATGGCACGATTTTCTTTCGCTTAGCCAACCATGAAAACGCATGTTTGATAAAATTAGTTTCCAATAAATTGCATGATGGTAAACATTATTTAAAAAATCGGGCCCGGGTCAAATAATGAATAAAGAATCAAATATTGTCGCGTTAAGACTGTCCTACCGGTGTGCACCCAGTTACAATTTTTCTCTTTCTTACAATTCGAGTTACAAAATTTTCTTTTGTAGCTGGATACAATTGTACCCAGTTACAATTGTAACTTCTTACAATTGTATCACTCACAATTGTAGCTGCGTGAAGTGACTGTTGTACCTGGGTACAAATTGTAGCGTTTTTTGTAAGAACTTACAATTTGTATGAAATCGAAAGTGCTCCCTGGTGCAAAACCGGGGGCGCAAAGTCGATCTGACACGCAAGATTTGTGCTGTAATCGATATTTTGATGGTCGTATATCACATATACGGCATTAGATGTATTAAAATACGTTGTACGGCATGCTACAATGCATTAGAGTAACATCGTTAGTGAACATCAACCTCAGACTGGTCGGAGACTATAGAATCTGCACAATACAACCGGGTGTCACCACACAAGCTGGGTCTCAGGCGAAAATTTTTCAATTTTTGAAAAATATGTTGTTTCGATTTCATTTATCCTGAAACGTCGTTTAAAAAACTTTTCTAATAAAAAAATTTTCGCCAAAAAATCAAAAAAAATTTAAAAAAAGCTCGTTAATTATAATTTTTTTTCAACGCTGCCTGGAACAGTATAAAACTCAACAGAACGCCACCGAGACTTTATATCTATCGTCGCAATAGGCAGCCTGGGCCATGTCAGTTAGACGAATGGCCGGGCTGGCTCCTCGGCTGTCCGTCTAAGGCTCTGCCTTCACAATGCATGCGCGTTTGCGCGTCTGCGCGTTTGTGCCGCGCAAACGCGCAAGAATACGATTAGGATTGGTTCTAATTTTGCGTGCGCGTTTGGTCTCCCGACCTGCCCGAAGCAAAAAACGTAATTATTTCAACAAATTATGTTTTAGAAACGGTCTGGCGACCCGTTACGATCAATTTACGTTAGTTATTTTATCACTCAGCCATTGTTTATGTTTCATGTCAAAAGTCACTCTTTTACAGCAAACAGCATGCCTAAATTTGTTTAAGCATGGGTGCAACATTTGTTATGACATTTATTACGTATGTACCTTCATACATAAGGGCAACATAAGTAAACAAGCAATGCTGTTTGTACACTTGCAGGTCCCCTACGTTCCGACTCTGGATTTCCAATGGGTCCACACTCCACATCAGATCAGGCCATTTCCGAACAAGGCTCTGGCTCAGTATAGCTTGCCCAACTTTTTTGATTTTACACTACTGCACTACTTATGCCCAATACAAAGTTCTGAAAGTTCCCTGACATGAAAATGCATTCCGAATTTCATACACACGCTTCTGATCTGATGCGCAAACGCGCATGTCCATTGTGAACACAGATGCGCATTGCGTATTTGCGCGTTTGCGCATGCGCGTGCGCGTTTGCGCATCGAATTTGCATTGTGAACACGAACGCGCGTCAAAAAATGTGACGCGCAAACGCGCATGCATTGTGAAGGCAGCCTAAATGACGATGCTCGGGCAGCCGCGGTGCTGGTCGTAACCGAAGCACCACCAATTGTCATATGCGTTGCACCACGTCGCGCATGGCGTCCACACAGTTTTGTAGTCGTGGCATTGGTCTCTGCTTCGTGTTGTGCATCATCTTGGTGCCCAAAATGCGCAGGAACACTTCTAACCCCCTCCACAACTTCGATTGCACGGGGACCATTGCGTCCAGCTGCCAGGCAGACACGTCATCAGCGGGTCAACGGTGGGCGGTGGCGGAGCTGATTTAAAAGAAAACAATGCGTTGCACGTGATTCGGTTGTCTGGCTGCATTTTACTCAAAGGGCCACACCATTCTGTGGACGAAATTCGCACGCGAATCCATAATCTCCTTTGGAAGTATGCCTGCAAGTCGCAGTATTATCGATCGCCGTTGACTGACCGCATTGCCAAGCCGGGCAAAAACCAGGACGTAACGCACTTGACTTTCGCACATAGATATAGTTCGGACCAGGCTCACACTTCTGAAACATATTGCGGCAAAATGGACAAGACCCACCTGGGCTTCTAAATTGTGCTCACGGTCAAGGGACTCAATTTGGGTCAACTAACTTTCCGAAGAAACAGCTGAGTGTTTCACGACATGAACTGTTGATACAAATAAAACTTACAAAGACCGCAATGAGACGATATCGCATGAATCTTCAACAACAAGACAACATACACCCATACTCGTGTGTTCTGGCAGGCTAATCAGTGTTTGGCCTGGTTAGTTCTGGGATCAAACCCCTGCGGTCGGAGCAACATTAAAGTGGTGTCGTGGGTCAACCAAGCCTTCCAGCACTGAGAAGGGTAAGCAAATGGGAAGCAGCAATCAGGGTTGTATCAAAAAAACAGTGGTTAGATAAAAAATTTAAAAAATTTTTTTTTGAAGAGCCAGTTATTCGGTTTTTTTAAATTAAAAACACGAGTTTTTCGGAAAAATAACATCGCCGAATTCTTCCAAAAATGGCCTTTTTGAGGCATAAATTTTCGAAATTTTTTTTAGGTTGGGTCAAACTTCCCAAAATCGCGCCTGCGGCGCTTAGTTTGACCACTAAAATGACTCATAAAGAAGTGATGGACCTCAGTTTTTTAAATGATAAGTCAGTGCATGCTTCTTCGGCACCATAGTTTTCTATATCGTAGCCCCACCAGTCTGTGAAACGGTTATACAGAACGTATGGAAGCTAATAGGCCATACAAGTGTACGTGTACTGGCGCAGGATCATGACCGGAAACTTTTCATTTCATTCAGTGTCTTGAGAGCATCATTCACAGGGGCTCTATTTGGAGAGTTCAGGTACCGGAGAACGCCAAGTACGTCCCCTGGGGGATCATCTTAGGATTCACATCGAATATGAGGTTTCAGGCAATTTCCCAAATATGCCCGCACATTGTATAAGCATGTGACACATGAATTAAAATTTCTGCAGATGTGGCGCGCTTATTCAAAACAACCTATTTGTTTCCAGTGACTGCTTTTTGGAGGAGCATATTTGGAATTCTCCGGTACATCACTCCTTTGATCGGAACTTTACCAGCTGCAATACATAAACGGTAATCGTTTCCTATCGTCGTTGAATCATTATCATCTATGTTTGGCACGTGAAATTTGGTATTCTGCGACAATCTGCGCAGTTAGTCGCCACCACGTCCGCGTGATATTTATACTACCGACAAACACTGATAATAAAACAGTCGTGTCGAGTCCACGTCCCGTTCAGATCCTGCTATAATAACCGAATCGCCTTCGTACATGCGTTGATGATCAACACGTGACGAAAAATTTTGAGATTTCAAAAAATTTTGTGTAGCGCCTCCATTTCACCTGAAACGGCGTTTGCGCTACTTCATCAAATTAAAATTTTTTTTCAAATAAATATATTTTTGTGTTTATTTTAAAAAACAGTGCTCTAATAAAAAAATTTTTTTTCAACCATGCGCTCAACTGTGGGGAGCCTCAACTTTTTTGGCTTTTTTCTGGGGACTCCAAGCACACTGCTGTATCATATTTCCTACTTTACTAACAATGTAACAACGTTTGGGGGGTCTGGGGGGGTGTTAGATTTTTGGGTGAAAATTTTCAATGTTTTTGTTATGTGTGGAATCGCGTGAAAACACGCAGTATTTGATTTGCGCGCGTGGCGCGCTAATCTTGGGTTATTTGAGGTAAAAAACACTGATTTTACACTAATTTTGGCCATTTTAGTCAAAAATCGGCTTTTGGAGCAAAATCGGGGCAACCTACTGTACCGTGCCAAACATCGGGGGATACCTACTGTACCAGGCAAGGTCGATACCAACTGTACTGGGGGTACCCCCAAACCCCCACCTCCAACACTGGCTGTCCTAGAGTTTTTCTAAATGATTGTCAGTGTAATCCATTTGACCTAAAAACAGGGGGTTACGATTTTTGTGAACCAGACCTGGCGATCCTATCGTACCCAGACTCTTAAAGCGGGAAACCGGATATCTCATGCTTGCTTTTTTACTGTGAAATTTGACTATGTTTGTTCAATAATCACAAAAACATCGATCAAACGAGATAAAACACGGTAAAACTGTCAGAATTACTGTTTGAAAAATTGCTTTCAGGAACAAACGCGAGCTTGTGCCGACTTACGCTCAGGGTTGGATTAAAAAAATTTTTATTATCGAACTTTTAAAAAAAACTTGTTAAATTTTTTTTAAAATCACTTTTCTTTATTCCGGACCCCGAAAAAATTGCTGGTTTCTTGAAGAATGAAATTGCTGAAATCATGTTAGTTAGGCATGTTTCTGGGGACACA
Organism: Rhynchonema sp. JSB1_4; assembly: GCA_030248065.1. Classification (NCBI taxonomy): domain Eukaryota; kingdom Metazoa; phylum Nematoda; class Chromadorea; order Monhysterida; family Xyalidae; genus Rhynchonema; species Rhynchonema sp. JSB1_4. Next base: position 40,666 of record JASAMV010006831.1, read on the forward strand.
AAAGAGAACTTTTCCACTGACTTGCATGTTTACGTCGATCACCTGCGATCTAATCCCTTTCGTCATGACTTTGAGAACCTCAAAGGCAACTCTGTGGGTATATATTACAAAGGGAAAACCAACCTTCTGTTTGTGAATTTCGGGATAAATTTGAAGAGAGTTAAGAACTTCACCACACTCATTTTGTGTCACAAAAGCAACAAATGACTGATCCACGTACACTGCAAACAGGGGAGCAACGTGTGTGGACTGGAAGTCTGCTAGCCAACGCAACGTGTAGCGTGTGGCGTGCAAAGCAGTGTGTGTCTGCACGGTTGCATGGGTATACTGTAAGTGCAACTTTGAGCCGCAGCCAGACCCCGTTCCCGTAGCTCAGTTGGTAGAGCAACTGGCTGTTCAGGCCTGGAGGCTGGGAGGTCGGAGGTTCGAGTCCTTCCGGGAGCATACGTTTGGTGTGGCGGTTCAGAGTTCACACGTGGAGTCTGTCGATAGCTTATAGCACGCTCAATAACTGTACAGTATGCGGCATGGGGTGGGGTGTCCTCTATTACACATGCAGCGGTTGTTGGGATGTCTGGGTCCATCACAACACCATTTGAAACTGAACAATAAGCGCCGCAGGCAATTTTTTGAGATTCATGAGCAATAAAACACATGAAAACATGCCTTTTTACCTTAAAGGTCAGAAAATAACGAAAAAAGGAGAAAAATTTTAAAAAAGTGGACGCACCTCATAAGATTTTAAAATAAAGTGCGCACATTGTAACCTTTACTTTTTTGAATCCAAAACTGCTGACGCTCGCCTTTTTGATCAGGCAAATGCTACCAAACACAGCAGACATCGTGATAAGAAACAGTGCTCTGGAAAATCACACTTTGTGAAACATTTCGCACGTGGGCAGTGTAGTTCCTGTGGGGGAGGGGGTCCTCCCTCGGGTACGTCTGTTCCCCCTCCATGCCTGCCCCCACTGTTCCCCCTCCGGGTACGTCTGCTCCCCCAATTTTTGCCTAAAATAGGCAAATTTAGGCCTAAAATAGGCATTTTAAGGCATAAAATGAGTGATTTTTAGGTCAATGTTGTCAAAAATCGCCAAAATATCCTTTTTATTGAAAATTTTTTCCAAAAAGGGGCAAAAATGGGTCAAATTTTCGACCTCAGAAAATGACTTTTCTCCAAATTTGGGTCCTCCCCCTTCCCCCCAGGTGGGTACGCCTGTTCCTCCACCAAAAAAGGGGGTACCGCCTGTTCCCCCTCCGGACCAGGAACTACACTGCACGTTGGTGTTGGCACTTGAGCTGGTTGGATTCCCTATTAAATGTTCTGCTGTTGCTTGATCAAAAGTGAGCGCGTAAGTCAGCACAAGCTCGCATTTGTTCCTGAAAACAAAACTTTAAGAAGTAATTGTGACAATTTGAACGTGTTTTATCTTGTTTTAATGTTGTTCTTGTGATCACAGATTATATACGGTGACATTTTATTATGAACGGCCGGATTCTGAGAGCATGCGATATCCGGTTGCCCGATTGAACAGAACATTTCCCTTCTTCGCGAATAAAGAAATTTGGCCACGAACGTGTTCGCTGGTGAGGAACCGCAGAAAGTCTTTTCCTGCCGGATCATCAATATTCAGCAAGCGAGCGCTGTGGAACGTCATCGGGAGGAAATATCGGCACCAGTCCTTTGCAGTTTTGTAGCCGATTGCGGTTGTAGCAGTCGGGCGAGCGTACCAGTGGCAGACCCAGTCTAAAGATGTACCGAAGCTCCGTTTCACAAAAACATTATATGTGTTCATATTCGCAAAAAAAACTCACGTTGTTTGTTCCATTTGGTGCCGAGGACGTTGTAGGTCTTGCCAAGGAAGGGAACTCTTATGGTATTGCACCACTTTTCATGGTCACCTTCAGCGTGGCACAACGCGGCACACAACAACAACAACGTGGCAATCGATAGAAGAGTCATTATATTGATTTCTTGGGCAGAAAATTCTCTGTGAATGTTCTTTTTATCTACGAAGGCAAGACGCGTGGATAACTGTCTATGCAAATGACAGTGCGGTTACAAGTATTCTGATCGAACCTGAAGATCTGAGCATTTGAAAATGTAAAAATGACGTGCACTTTACTACCGGTATCGCTTTGGGGTTTGCTTTAATCTTTGTTGCCCGAAAACAGCAAAAAGAGATATTTCTCGTTCGAATGTTAAAAGAAATCCCTGTTGTTGTCCTTGTGGTTTTTTGTATCAAAGCTTTTCAATTTTTATACATGTACTGAACATCACGTATGTAAGAACAGTTTGAAGGCACTGAATCTAAATCGCGCTTTATTGTGTGTTGTTTGCTTCGTTATGCAAGAAGCAAGCGCATGGTCCACATATTTTTTACAGTGTAACACAC
>JASAMV010006832.1:0-31220 GCA_030248065.1 Rhynchonema sp. JSB1_4
AAAATATTTTTCTAGAATTCCCTGTCTAGACCGAGATACGGCTCAGACAAGGAATTTCTGGTCTGAACCGAAAAATTATCAAGGACAAAAATTTTCAAAGCGGCATAACTCTGTGAATAATTGGAATTTCCGCATGCTGTTTTCACTCAATGGTAGGTAAAAGCCTCGCAATTACGCGCTCAGTCGCACGGTCATATAACTAGCACAGGGTGGGTAAAAACGACCTGCATAAAAATACGATTTTTTTTCATTTTTGGTGCAACTTCAACACCTGCCGAAAAATGACTACAGCCGCCCCCGGCCTATCCATTGGTACATGCGCATTGGCCAAGCGACCGTTGCCCCAAAACAAAAATAAAAATCGACTTTCCTCCATAATCGAATGCGTAGCGCCACTTACAGCACACCACCTTCCCATCAAAATGCGCCCTGCGTGTGTACCGACCCAGCCAGCTTGTGAGCGCGCGCGTGTGATGTGTGCCTATTTTGCAAGCTGGTTGTACTTTGGGGAGTAAACAATCTTGTATAGGTGTTTTATATGCGACCAGCATGATACCGAGAACCATATCCTGATTCTTGCCGCGCGACAGCAGGCATTTTTCTTCTTGTTGTTAAACAATGTTTCATGGGCAGTTACGCAGAAAAATAAACCAAAAATGAATTAGAATTATAATTGTGTATGTGTGAAAAACATAAGTTTCTTCGAGTGATTTTGTGGTTTGCGACAACAAAATTATACAATCATTTTCATGTCAAAAAGTCAAAATGTATCGCAAAACGGGTATTTCATGATCTATGACCTGTGTTTTTGCACGGTTACTTTTTTATATTGTTTCAGCTAGCTGTTTCCACAGTTGTGCTGCTACAATGTATAACTGTGTTATGCTAAACTTGTCGTAATTGTTCGTTGAAATGTTTGTTTCAGACAATTTTCTGTGTCAGATTTTTATCTCCGTACGTTATGTACATATATACATATACAGTAATACATTTTCTCCAGATTAGGTCATGACAGTAACTTGCCAAAAAGCATTCAAGCATGTTTCTTTACTTACGCGCAATAAGCTATGCACTCGGCATCACAATGACAACAAGTCAAAACAAACAATGATTATGTGAAAAGTTCAGTGGATTCAAATGTGCATGTCTAAATAGATGATTTGCACTACACAAATTCTAGACTATGTCAGCTATGCGACCCAAATTTCTACGAACGTCCAATACAGCACGAATACGACGGTACACATTGAGTGCACCTAAACCCAAGTATAGGTAACTGCCCAAGTGTGCAATATATTTAGAAATACTACCTAGAGAGAGATATTCCCACCAGAAGTACTCATGCATTCTACCGGCCAAGTACTCCACAACCTGGCAAGATTCGGCACTCAACGGTTGTATATGGGCAGCGGTAGCGATCTCGTCCCAAATGTGACCACGATCATTCAAGTAAGCGATCGCTTCGTTTACGTGGTCCTGACCGATGACTTCCTGAATGAGAAGGGGGATTGAGAAACCCTGACGTTTCTTCCTGAAATAAACGTACAGTACATTATTTGGTGTTTGAGTGGCGGGCTGTGACTTTGACCGGGCATAACATATTGTTTGCTCCATTAATTCTGCAGCTGTGTGTGACCATAGTCACTTGCGCGCTGGCTAGTATGGGACACGAGCGTGCCATGTGGCCAGCTGGCTGATGTTTCACGGATCGTGTAAGAACATTTGGCAACCTTCGCATGCACATCAGTCGCCTGTTAAGGCCTAACTATACTGTACTTCGTTCTCTCAGAGAACAAAAAACAATTTCTCGCGCGCTGATTAGCTGTTGAACACACGTGGACCAATCAGCGCGCGAGAATTTGTTCTTTGTTCTCTGAGAGAACGAAGTATAGTTAGGCCCTTAGAGTGACAATCACATTATATTCATTGTACTCCACATGTTATAGGTTATCATTATATTACACAGGTCTTTTGTTAAAATAAACAGCAATGAGTTGCTTATATTGAAGTAAAGAAAACTATAAACCCACATCGAATCCATAGAGGCTGACATCATCGAAGATCAGATGCTCATAGTGGAAATCGGCTGTTGTGTTGCTGGTGAGAAAAGGCAAGTCTTGGTGTGGGGTACAGCGAGACGGCCGGTGACCTAAAATTAAACTTATATTAAATTAAATTCAACTTATAAATTCCTAACACATCGGTCAAGAATATTTCATCAATCGTAAGTGCTGGAGGCCTTGGGTCCGCAGGGCCCTCTTCAAGATTAATTTTGAAAACTATGATTATTCGATATATATTCAACCATCAAGAAAATATGCTTTGGATTCAGTTCAAAAACCGGACTGACAACTGTGATGTTTACATGACACGTGAGGCTATCCTTTGCAACGTCTAACCGACCTACTGATGTTTCAAATGTATATATACATGTATACCATATTTATATTGCCTGCTATGTGCCATGTGATGCCGGCGGGTGGATTGAATTGGATGACTTGGCTGTCAACCCGAAACACATCACGGATGCGCAAGCAAACAGACAATTTTTCGATACATTGAAAGACGTGGTTCTGATTTTCTTTGAAAAGAATTCTCTGTGATAGGTTGCAACTCTGTCACTTGTTTTATGTTTATATTCTAATGCTTATGACGGATGCGTACGTACTTTGTGCATTTAGGAAACCGTTTCGGATCCATAAAATAAACAGATTGCTTCATAAAATAACCACATACTTTCATTTGAATAGTTTGCACGGAGAGTAGTACGCAGTACACATAATAAATACTTAATCGTTAAAACATTTTTTGTTTTCCGTTCGTTTTGTTGCAGAGTCAGGTCTCAGCACGGCAAAATCGGCCTCTGCCATTCTCTCAGAACCCCCCCCCTCAAATCCACCGTCTATCGTCGACGTTAGGGAGGTCGGGCTCGGGCACGATACCCAATAGCCAAACCAGTGTAGTGGCAGGCCCATGTGTGGGTGGGAGCAGCAGTGCTGTGGCTGGGCGGGGGGGGGTCAGGGGGTCCCCCCAATGGTACCCTACCCGCCCCGGCCTGGTACACTACACCCTACCCGCCCCGCTCCGGTACCCTACCCGCCCCGCTCTGTTACCCTACTCGCCCCGATTTTTGCCGTCAAAATGCCCATTTTTCGGTCAAAAATGCCCAAATTTTGACTGAAAACCCTTAAAAGTACAAAAAATCGCGCGCTACGCGCGATAATGCACTTTATAGCATATAAAAATAGGCACCAAAAAAACTTGTATTGTACCCTCCCGCCCCGAAAAGTCTTCCCCCATTCCCCAAACCGGATTCCCCCAAGATTCCAGGTACACTACCCCCCTACCCGCCCCGGATTTTTCCACCTATGTACCCTACCCGCCCCGTTGTAGCCACAGCACTGGGTGGGAGGGAGGTAAGTATGATGCGGGCCTGATGCGGGGTTGGGACCGGAAGCGTGAGAGGTATCATTTGGTCTCCCAAAAGACGAAAAAACACCGTTTTGGTGGTACAATTTGGCCAAAAAGTGAGGAAAAAACAGCACTTTTTCCAAATTTTCGCCGAAAATCGCCTAAAAGTAGGTATTATCGGTGGGTTTGCGGCCGGAGATTTTGGGGTTCGGTGGGGGGCCCGGCCCGAGAGGTCGGGCCGGGCCGAGCCGAGCCGGAGATTTGGGGGCTCGGGTCGGGCCGGGCCGCGATTTTGAGTCTTTCGTTCGGACCGGGCCGATTTCGAGGATCCGGCCCCGGCCCGAAGCTTCTGAAGTGACTTATTTTGCTGGAAGAACGGTGATTTTTGGTCACGAATGGTATGACGGATTCGGTAAATTAGTGATTAGTACCAGGCATGGGGCAATACCCAATATCACCCAACACCCAATGCCCAATACCTGGTATTGGGTACCCAATACCCAATACCAGGTATTGGGTGCCGGTCAGTGTTGGAGGTGGGGGGATTTGGGGGTGGGTAGCCCCCCCCCCAGTACAGTAGGTATCCCCCCGATTTTCACCCCGGTACAGTAGGTATCCCGCCGATTTTGCCCCAAAAGTGCCAATTCTTGACCAAAATGGCCAAAATTAGTGTAAAATCAGTGGTGTTTACCTCAAATTACCCAAAATTCGCGCGCTACGCGCGCAAATACTACGTTTTCACACGATTCTACACATAATAAACACATTAAAAATTTTCACCCAAAAACCTAACCCCCCCACCCCCCCAACCCCCGCCTAGGTACATAACCCCCCCAGGCCATCGACTCTGGTACAGTAGGTATCCCCCCTCTCCGAGCGTGGTACAGTAGGTATCCCCCCTCCAGAGTACCTCCAGCTCCAACACTGGTGCCGGTATTGGGTATTGGGTGTGGGCCTGGTATTGGGTATTGGGTATTGGATTGGGTCTTTTCTAGGTATTGGGTGCCACCCAATACCCCTGTTTTGCCCTATTGTTCTCCTCTAGAGTCCTGAAATAGTGAAAAATTTTCAATTTTTTAGCCTTTGAAATCGCATTTTTAGCTGCGAGAAATACTTCCATATCTTAATCGCTATGACAACAATCCTCACAAACGAACCACATAACGTTTAAGAAGAATGAGAAATTCAGTCATATTTTACTTAGTATTCGATCAAAACCCCAAAACAGGCCCATTTTTTTAAAAAAAAGTTTGGAATTTTTGGGTATTGGGTATTGGGTATTGGGTCTCAAACTGAGTATTGGGTATTGGGTTGGATCCCCTTTGAGGTATTGGGTATTGGGGGTGGGCCCTGGTATTGGGTATTGGCTTGGGTCAAAAAATCGGTATTGCCCCCATGCCTAATTAGTACTTGTCTATCTGACAACATTTTCATTGAAAGGGATCATTTTCCACCAAAAACACAGGTTCAGAAATACCGCAAAAATTATGACAAAAATCGGGTGGAAGTCTGACCCAAACAATTCGGGCCGGGCCGAGCTTTGACCACCTCGGGCCGGGCCGGGCCGGGCCGGCCAAACCCGGCCCGATTGCGACCTCTGGACCCAACCCAAGATCCAATACACAGGCTGAGCCACAATACCCAATACAGTGCTTTGCTGGGGGCACTGTAGTTCCTGGTCCGGAGGGGGGGATAGTGAAACCCCTGTTTTTTCAGAGAGGGAGATAGTGTACGTTCGAGTGGGGGGAAGGGGGAGTACCCTACATTCTCATCAATATGTGGACATAAAACTTTTGTTCCAGGATGACCCCCAGCTCGGCCGGTCGCTACAGTAGGTAGGTTGAATTTGATTGCAGGCAGACTTTTTCGGTGGTACGGTACAGTAGGTTGATTGCAAAGGCCTGGGTATGGTTAGCTACACCAGTGGTTCTTTCTTCAAAACGATGACTGAAAAGATGAAGAACTAGGAAATGTTATTGCGCGAAGCGCAAAAATTTTGAAATTTTTGATTCAAAGAATGGTAATTTCGTTCGAATTTAGTCATACCGGGGTACCTTGCAACCATCTGGATCCAACCTCCCCCCAAGGGTACCTTGCAACCATTTGTCTGCCACTATACTGCAACCACTGGTATGTGGTATTGGTATTGGGTGATTTGGGTTGGGTATTGGGTGCCACCCGCCCCGGATTTTTCCCCTCTGGGCATGGGGACAATACCGATTTGTTGACGCAAGCCAGTACCCAACACCCAATGCCATGGCCCACCCCCAATACCTCAAATCGGGCCCGACCCAGCACAATACCCAATAATCAGGTTGAGGCCCAATACCCAATACTAGGCTGGCTGGGGACAATACCGATTTTTTTACCCAAGCCAACAAAGGTCAGGATCGGGCCGGCGGGCCGGGTAGCCTCGGGCCGGCCCGGTTGCACAAATCTGCGGCCCGGCCCGATCGAAGAGTCAAAAATCTGGCCCCGGCCCGGCCCGGTCGGCGCTGCCTGGTTTTAGGTAACGTGAAAAAATCCAAAATGGCAGAAAATGTGGTTTTTTGTTACGTACGTAAATTAATCGTTTTTTCATAATTAGTGCTGACAATTTGCAAGGAAAATATGATGAACCATGCGCGAAGCGCAAAATTTTTGAAAATTGTGCGCTAAAATGCGGGTTTTGGCTTGAACGCACCACGAAAAACCCCAACACCCGACTCCTAAATCTGGAAGGGGCCGACACTCAAGCACCCGACACCTACACCTGCCACACCCTAGTTCTGTCCTATTGTTCGTTTTATTTCTTTGGGCTGACAAAGTGAAATAAATGTTTGCACTTTGTAAATCTTGTGTTCCTGCAGTTATGGACGTGGTGCTTGTCTTGCAAAATACCCTTGCAACATACAGGAGCTGTGTTCGGTTCAATCATTGTCAATGATTATCATTCCCATCCAACTGTCGAGCCTGTCGCCGCCTCGACCACCTCATCATCTGTCAATGCAACAACGTCACAACGCAACTAGGGCTGGGCTGGACTCGACATCTAAAATGTCGTTTCAGAATGGTTCGACATCATCGACTGATGTCGAATGTCAATTTTTTTCAAATGAAATGCAGACGTCTCGAAAATCGTTGTGGAATGAAGATTTTTCGAAAAATGTTTTCGACATCAAGTTCGACATTTTCACCAAGTTTTCACAAGAGCAGGATCGCGAAATCGGCCAGGGCAGATCTAGTTTCGTTCAGTTTTCCTACTACAAAACTCATCCACAATAATGTTCACTGGACAATGTTTAGCATACAAAAGTAATGCCGCCTTTTGGGTTTCTCGAATCTTCAAGAAAACGATTTCCACACGCAAACATTTATTATTAATTTAGTGCATACACACTTTTATCCATGTCAAGCAGCTTTGGATGTGAATGTTTTTACATCCGATGTTGACATAGATGTCAAAATTTCCAAATCGAAACTTTCGATTGTTGAAAAATTTTGTGAAACGTCCAATCCTACACAACACAACATCCCTGTGGAATAGCTGGCAGCAGCAGATGTGATGGGCACAGGCAGGCTTGAGCTGATGGGTTACCGGTCATTTTCCGTTCCATAGGCAAATCTGATCTTGGTTCTCATCTATGGTGACGAGATGTTTGGGGATCGGACGGTATCGGCATGTCGGCCCCTCAAAAAATGTCGATGTCGGGCGTGGGTACCGAAAATTTCCGAGCGTCGGTGCTTGAACTGTCGGAGGTGTGTAGGCAGTGCTGTCGTCGGGAAAACAAAAAGTCAGGATACCGGATACCCAAAATTTTCGGATACCGGATACCCAAAGTGAAAAATCTCGGACACCAGGGGGGTTGCCCCCTAAAATGAAAAATCTCGGATACCCAGGGCGTTTTTCAAAAAAGGTCAATTTTTTTAGAGGAAAACAGCAAAATCGGTGTTGGAAACGCCGCAACCAGCAAGCGATTTTGAACATTTTAGAGGTAAAAATGGGCGATCTTTACGGTTTTCGGAGTAATTTTAGAGTAGGATGCCCCTGGACAAAAAGTCAGGATACCGGATACTGGGGGGTAACCCCCTTCCCTATACTTGCGTATTTTTCCACAAAATATATTTTTGGAAAAAAAACCGTTTTTTTCCGAAAAAAAACCGTTTTTTTCCAAATATTTTTCCAGTACTTAAGGATACCCATGGTCCAAAAACGCCTATTTTGGAGAAAATTTTGTCGGGAAATGGCCTGAAACATGCTAAAAATGCACTTGGAGATTAAAAAGTGCTCATTTTGAACTGTTTAGCACCGATTTACATTAGTTTTGACAACATCCTTTCGTAACCCTTGAAAATATTTCAGAAATTTTTGGAAAAAAACCGTTTTTTTCCAAAAGTTGCCACTTGGAAAAATTTCCGGAAAAATAAAAACGTATTTTTCCGGGCCTCGGAAAAAAACGGTTTTTTTTCGGTTTTTTTCGAAAAAAAACGGTTTTTTTCCGGCCCGCAAGTATACCCTTCCCCCAACCACACCACTGCGTGTCGGCAAATGTTGCGATAATACCGCGAAAAATCATTGAATGTTTTCAATTATTTGGCCAAGGTAGGCAGTTATTGCACAAAATCTTTTTTATTTGGGGCCGTATTCAGGTTCTCTAGTTGGGTACTCACCAAACGAGCACTTTCGGAGAATACTTAGTTCGCGTTGTGGCCATTAGCGGTAAAAGCTCAGATTCTGGTACTCTGCTGGAAAATAGCCGAGAAACGATAAACAATTATTGATATCGGGGTCAGCCGTTTTAAAATTGTCGGTGTTGGGTGTCAGAAAAGGCGCCGATTCCTATCCCCGGGCAGGGTTCGTGATTGGTACACCATGGCAGAGGGGAACTCAGGCAACCAATAGTTGACTGTGCCAGCCAAGGCAAGTCCATGCCAAGCCGCTTGCCAGCAAAGTTGATACCTCTCAACATTTTTCGATAGCAACAAATCACATTTTTTGTTGTTTTGAAATGAACAGGAATTTGTTTTCATTTTAAAGTTGTCAAACAACAAAAGACAACAAGAATAATGTCGCGCGAAGCGCGTATTTTATTACGAATGGGACATACAGAACAGCAAATTTTTCCTTTTTGGAAGAAAGAAAAACAGGAACTTTTTCCTTTTCGAAAGAAAAATAATTTTTCACGCTGTTTTCAAAGTTTGACTGCATCTCGAACAACAACAACAGAACACCTAAACAATGTCGCGCAGCGCGCGTGCTTTTTATGAATTAGAGAAACAGTGATGCTTCAAGAGAACAATAACTCATCCGTCAGATAGGTTCTTGGTGTGGTGTATACCGCACTGATGATAACATGGTGCCATGCCAGTATTCGATCGAAATTGGTTGCATGCAACCAAGTTGCGGTGCGCAAGGCACGCAGATGTATGGCATGTGCTGTTTTACCAGAATAATAACGCTTGTCCTGGCTTTTTGGTTTCCTGTGAGAGAGGCGCAGTTTGTGTGCCGTCCCAGTAGTCGTGACCACCCAACGAAGCTCAAGCCTGCTCACTGTGGACTCTCAGCGGTCAGTTTCACTGTACGCGTTCATAGTTTGATGCATTACAGTTTTGTTTCTTTTTTTGTAACTCTGCTGAAACCGGGTGCTTCCGTGCCGCATATTTTTCAGCGCCGGCGGTCCACCGCCAACCGCAGTGGCATCTCGTTGTGCTTCGACATTTACCTCAGTGGCAACAATGCGAAACTGGTTGTTGTGTGAGTGAACTCAGAGGGTTTCGGCTTCAACGCTTTGTTCCGGGCCAGTTTCGTGTCGTGTTGGTTGGGTGGAAGCTTCACGCAGCTTGGTTAGATTAGGCAACCACAGTGGTCAGGTGCAGGTTCATCAACGCTGGTAGTAAAAGTTTCTTGTGCAACATAATACAATGTTTTGTGACCGATCCGCCAAAGCCTACTTGTGCATCCGGCAGAGCACAGGTGGTGCATAATATGGTGCAGTTTGGCGTTTGACCATTTACACGTCAGAATCAGCGCAATGTTTCAAGAGTTGCACCGTGTGACAAAAGAAAACAGTTTTTATTTCCAGCCGCGGACCCACTTCGATCCAAAGCAAGCATCAACCGCTGAATACACTTATGTATTTTGACATTTCGATAATGTGTAACAGCCCTTGATAGCATAGCCAGCTTTTGTGTTTGTTGTTTTCGACCAACGACTGACTGACTAATTCTTGCATTCTTGACTTGACTTGACTTCTTGCATTGTTTATGTGATAAGTTGTGTTGTGCGATAAAAATCGAAAGTGTTATGTCATATTCAATTCCACTGACATGGTTTTCAACTATGGTCGGCTGGCAGCCGAATACCGCATTTGCTTTCTGTGGAATAAACGCGCTTCCGAAACTGAGCAGGAAATCATTAATACAATTGAAACGCGCTTTTCAGTGCAGAACTGTTGGCTCGACATCAACCGTGTTGTTAATTTCACTTCGACGGTTTTCGTTCTTGTTTTTGGTTAGTTGTGCTTACACTTTGTATAAGAGTTATACGTTGAACGCCGTTGCGGTGTGAAAAAACTTGCGTCCAGTTGTAATTTAGGCCTTGGTAATGCTGACTTGCAGGAATCGTTTTGTGTTAGAAGAAGGCAAGCGATAGCTACTATTGTCATGTCATGAATCAAGCATGACGTGAACTGTCCGAGGTTTCATAGAGCTTATTTTGTCGCTAAATCTCAGACATGCCACGACACGTGCCCCCGTCCACACCTGTCATCTATCGGTGCTGTTGTTGTTTGCGTCGAAGCACGGATGTGTCTCTATTTGCAAAGATGCCCGATCGCAGACGAGCCCAAATTGGCACATGGATAGAAGCCGAAGATCATTTCTGTCCCGTGAACTCACTCAACGTTGTGCACCGATCGGACTACATCTGCAGAGACCACTTTCATCCGCACGAATTGGTGTTACGATCGGGACGGGTCTGCGAGCTACGACAGTCCGCCATTCCAACCGCATTCACGGAAGTGAGTAATGTCACGGTCAATGTTTTACGAAAACATTGATTTTGCTTGGTAACAACTGTTCAATTTCAGCAACGCCCTTTCGTTCCCGATGGTTTGTCCGAGCCCGTAGGCACACCCACCGACGATGACTACGTTCATCCCGATCATCAGGACGACGTCGAACGAGAGCCTGCAACGCGCGAAGTTTTTTCTATGGTTCATGACAAGGAACTTCTGAAACTGCTGAACGGAAAACGGTGCGATCATCCCAAATGTCCATTCGATCTTGACTTGAGAACTGTGAAGAAAACTCAAATCGGATCGTGTCGAATTCTAACCGCCAAATGCTTGGGTCCCGATGGTCACTTATTCAAATGGTCAGGCCAACCGTCAATTGATCCCGTCGGAACACAGGGAAATCGTGCTTTCCTTGGTGCGTTTTATTAATTAGTTTTCCAGTTGTTGCGGTTGCGTCACTTCTGTATTCTTTTACACTTTCTCTATTCTCAAGAAGCAAAATTGTGAAGATTGTGAAAGGTGAAAGATTCCTGTGCGAAAGTTTTGCTGCGCTGTAATTGTATTCAACTGTTTCAGGAAATGTTCTCCTCTTCATCGCGATGATTGTGGAAGGACTTGTTATTCAACCAACAATTGCAATGTTCGGTCACATCGGCTGCTGCTGTCCCAGCTATTCATCGTTCAAACTGTGGCAAAGGGCCTTGGTCTGTCCTGCAATCATGAAAGTCGGTGATGATTCATTCCGCAAAGCATTGAATAGTGCAATAAAACGCGGTTCGCTGTCGTTGCTCGCCGATGCCCGGTTCTCAACACCAGGCCACGGAGCTGGGCATGCGTCAATGGCTGTTGTGGATGAACATTCTGGATTGGTAAGAACGTGAAGTTCAATTATTTTTATAGTTGTTTTTGTAGTTTCACAAAGCAAGAACGTCCCAAGTGTCTGATGGATGACCACATGTAATTCATTTGTTTTTCTCTGCAGCTAAAAACTGGGAACTACGCGAACTGATCACAATAGACTGCTACTTGATATGGGAAGCAAATTGGAGTTTTGTTGTGACACACTGCGTGCTTTACTTTCCATACTGAGATCTATCTTGCTGTGTGACCACTTTCGTCATATTTGCCCAAGAACCATTTTTTTAAATTACCCCCGAGCGAACATCGGCACATGAAAAACGTTCTCCATGGTTGAGACATGGTTTTAAAACTTTGCCGTGCAAGACTCCTGGCGGTGTTTGTTCTGATTAACGGTCGCACGCCTTACAATTCAAGAGCTCAGCAAAGGGCGAACTCGGTAAACTTCCGCTGGGCGACAACGCCTTCTGCAAATGAAATTGAATCAAAGTACGTTCAAGTACCTTCAGCGATGCGGAAACACCTAAAAGTTGTGGACACGAGTTGACCATCGCGCTCGTTGAATTTTTTGAACAGTTTATTGAAAAGAGTTTTCTGCATTAGAATACCCAGAAAATGTGCAGTTGCACATGTTGAACTCATTTTCATTTTCATGGGGGCGGTCGTCCAACCTTACCACAATGAAAATAGATTTCAACATCAGAACCCCAGAAAACATGCACTTGAACGTGTTTTGCCTCCTTCTCATTTTCAGACATCATAGTCGTCCAGCAGCTGAGTATCGCCTCCGTCCTCTGCTATGCTATTGAATTGTACGGCGTGTTACGATAAATCAGAACAAGGATAGCCAGCTGTTTTGCACGGTAAAGTTGCATAATTGTATCGCAACCATGGAGCACTTTTTTTCGTGTGGCGAAATTCGCTGGAGTAACTCATGAAATTAGTACCTGGACAAACATTGCGGAATTTGACACACGCCACGAAATTAAACGACATGGCACGTGGATTGCCTAAACTAGCCTTCAGAGCCACATTAGTGGTCACGATAACAACGTCAGACTATTGGATTTGCAAGTAATGCATAACACTTGTACACATAAGGCATGTGTGCAAACGGACATCATTTTCCTTTCAGATAGTCTGCGTTTCAAACTGTCACTTGGTTGACGGCGTTGTGAAGAATTCTCAAGGCATGGAGAGGTGGTGCACGCAAGACGCGATTGAGCAGATTCTACAAGCCCGTGGCACGATTTGTGCGTGGACTTCGGACGATCACCCGGGAGTGCGCAGTTTGCTGGAAGAAGATTTCTCTGAATTGGGTTGGTGACTGTGCGTCATCGTAGTTCATTATTATCACAACAACCATTGAGAACAAAAAACTCCAAACAGTAAACCATTCGAAAGAGCAAAAGCGTGCAATACTTGCAGCAATACAACACATTCTTGATGCCTGGCATCACAACCGCAATGTTCTCAAGTCTATTTTGGCTACCAAAATGCCAGCGAAGCAGATGACAATTTTGCGACAATATCTACACGCGCTGAAAGCGTATCTGTTCCGGGCCGTCGAGCGCGCATCGTGTTACCCTGGCGATCTGTCAACTCGCGCTCGTGCCTGCAAAGAGATGTTTTACGGCGCTGTCAAACACATGACGAACGTGCACACGTGGCATGACGACGATGAATTTCAGTTGGTTAGTTCGCAAACGACTGGCATTTTATGCATTGGAGACCAAGCACTTGAATCTGAAAAGTGCAATGTTCAGATCCACGAATGTACCCACCCGCCGCTACCCAGTTCGACACATGTGTATTTTACACCTGAGGACCCGGCTGTGAAAGCGGTCACAGCAGCTCTCGACAAAATCACGGATCGACAATTTCGTTCAGTATGTGAAAATGGATCGACCGCAATCTGTGAAACTATTAATTGTCGATTCGCATCAAAGGCGCCCAAGCGACTGAACTACGGCCGACAGGCGTACAACGCACGAATTTACTGTGCGGCCCTCGAACACAACAACGAAGTTGGTCACCGACCACATTAATTTTTTCGTTATGATTTGAAATCAACTGCAATTAGAACACAGTATTCCTTCAAATACACTGGGTTGTATAGTAAAACTACACCAACACGAGACCGATTTCGGAGCTGGCAAAATGGTGAAACATTCAGACGCGTGGCTGCTGATTTGGGAAACGTTACACGAGGAATACAACGTGGAGCATGATGATTTTCTCTTTCTTTGCGTTTTGCAAGTTCACCACCTCCGAAATCGGGCTCGTGTTGGCGTAGTTTGCCTATAGCATGATTATTTGTGCGTTAACCGATTTGGCTGATCAAGTCCTCTGCCGTGGGTTGCTCAAAGATTCACTAAGGTGCTTTTGACTCCAAACTATGTCCATCAACATAAATGATTCGCGTTCTGCGGTTTTTCACGAATAACCAATCCTCAGGTTGAGAATCGCGGTGTCAACGTTCTGATGGCAGAATCCGAAATCGAAAATGAACAATTCACTGATTTTGATGTTGAGTGCTCCGTTGTCGCGCGCAAGACTCAGCTGGGCGTGGTCACGGCGATTAGAGAGCGTCGTGCGGCATCCACCGACCACAATGTGTTTGACTCAATCGTGCAACAAGTGTTCAAAGACCGCCACCAAATGCTCGCAGATGGTAAAACTCTGAACAGTGTCAAGGTTTGTTATGTGTATTTTGCCATGAACGCAAGTGTCACCAATAAATTGGTTACGCATACACTTTTCACCATGTTGCCACTGCTAACTGGGTCCATGGTATATGATTCGTATTTGGCTGTCTGATGTCTGATTTTCGTGCCTCGATAGGGGTTTTAGTCCGAAGAAGATCCCAGTATCCACGAGCAGCCATCTGACCATCAGCGAATTAGTTTTCCAACGTTTAGCCCGACAGTGCGTCCCGCTCATGGCTGGCTCACGAGGATATGACGAATGAGGAGGTGGATCGGTTGGTGCAAAGCAGACGCAATAGACGGAAAGAGTATGCAGCCAAGAAAGCCGCTGTCGTGCTGCCCCGACGACACAAAGAGTTTGGACAACGCATCTGGTCAGTCGTACCACATGTTGGCTATAGTCTGTTGATTATATTTCGACATGGTGTATAAGCCCCATTCAGCGATGTTTGGAGCGAGCTGGGTCGACGCCATTCTAAATGAATGTTTCAGGCATTACCAACTCATTCGCAGAGCCATTGAACATTGTTGGTGTTGTGCGATGACAGGGCACGTGTTTTTGCGCCACGCGGCAAGCAATGTTCAATCGGGCTTTTGTCTAAATTAGCCATGCTTGAAACATTCATTTAGAATGGCGTCGACCCAGCCCGCTCCAAACATCGCTGAATGGGGCTTATACACTATGTCGAAATATAATCAACAGACTATATATATCCACCAGGTGTTCAAGTTATTCTGCGCTCAAATGTTTCGTTATTATATGACAATAATATGGCATAACGGGAAGGAATCTAAAATTTTGCAGGGAAATCGCATTGGCCAACATGCCCGAGGAAGAAGATGATGGTGCTTTGCACTAGGATGTGATCGTGTATCGTTGTGTTGCAATGTAAACATAATATTTGTGTGCACGCCAATCACGATACGACAATAAATCGCACCGTTTACTTCACGTGTGTTTTTTTTGTATGGCCACGGTGTATTGCCGACAGTATCCTTATCTTTCATACCAATGACATTTGAGTATGCCCGTAATGCTATGCTGTAGCTTGATTCACGGTCGAGGAAAATGGCCAACGAGGATCACGATTGGGCATCACATCCGAGGTACGAAGCATTTGGATTGTTGGCTGATGAGCTGAGAGAAAAATCAAAACGGAATATTGACAGGTACACCATTGGCGAAGTAGTTTTATTGTAAGTAAAGCATTCTTGTCGGTTTATCAATGTTTTCTGCTACGTTCAGGGCCATAGTATCGGGTTTAAACTGATCCCCGGGGCAGTTTAATAATTCAGGTGGAACAACTGCATCAACGGTCACATCGATTCAAGTGTGCTGATTGACGTTTCGATTCCTCCAAAATTCTGTTCCGAACAATGTGGGTGTTGTCGCACGGAACACCTAAAAAAACCTAGAGAGGCGCTATGCTGTCAAAATAATCCGAAAATTAAGGAGCCGTTGCGCTGCCCAACAATGTGCATCACCGAAACAGCATTGTTTCACAAAACATGCACAGACAGACAGGTGTGATCAATGTTTGGCGCCTGTTCTTAGTGCAGTTGTAGCCCATTGGACATATGTAAGCCCTTGTGAACTAACAGTACTTTTTGGCGACTGGTACACATTTTCCCAATGATCCAATACTTATTTTCATATTCCATCCAATTGCGGCACTGGTCTGTTCAAAAAGAATTGACGATCGTGATGCGTCATCTTTCAGGTCATCAGACTGGTCGCCGACAGTCTAGCAGGCAACTCGGACCAGTGCGATTCAGAAGAGAAGTTGACCAACCAGTACGTTTACGATTTTCTTTATGCGCTGAAATGTTTAGCTGCAAGCAAGCCAGGATTCGTGATAACTGACGTGATACAGGTGTAAACAAGTCCTTCCGTTTTGTAACAGTTCACAGGCGGTATAAAGGAAATGTTTCATCGCCTTGAAAACATAGCAAGCAGTATTCATAGTTTTACGTCATAACCAACAGATCGACAGCGTGGCTCGAAACATGCCTGTCATTTGATGATGTTGTGATGAAACATTCGCTGTATACTTTGTTTCGACCAAGAATAAAATGAAGAATCAAAGAATTGCTGTCATTTCAGGCAGTATCGTCATTACGCCTATCGAAATTTCTCGACTACGTTTTTCGGGCGCCTCAAATTTGGTGAGAGACTGGAAATACCTGCGTGCTGCACTCACATAATCAAACAGTCGTTCCCTTCAGCCGAATACACTGGATTTCAAACAAGAAAAGCGTCAGAAAGATCGATGAGCCTTTTTGTCACTGCCAAACAAAGGTATCGACGAAGAAGTGCGCCCTCACGTCACTACGAAGATGCTTCACTGATCGATCAGGAGAATAAATCTGTGACTGATGAGCCCAGCACATCCAGATCTTCAACTCCATTTGGACAACGGCGTGATAATGCACCGAAACACAAGAGCGAGGCGCGTTCGTCGAAACTCAAACGCTGCATTGTTGACCCACTTCCCGAAGAATTCAAAAGATAATAATTGTGCAATTATACTGTGTGAAAAGCGACGGCCTGACATCTTGACTTTCTTATGAACAACACATTCAAAACATGTATTTTATGAAGACAACATCGGAATCGATGTGTGCGACAGAAAATAAATTACGGTCATTTATAAAGAAATTATTCATTCAATGAACTTGGTCGCGCACGAGATGCACTGAATAGGTGAACCGTATGTTAGTTCGTTTATGGCTCTCAATGACGTACAAACTATGCATGTAAATTAGTGATAGAAGCACAGTTACAAGACTTGCGGATGGATGTGACAATTTGCGGAAATAAATAATAGTTACAACACTGATTGTAAAGGCAAACTGCACCAACACGAGCCCGATTTCGGAGGTGGTTTGTTTTCAAAACGAATAGAAAGAGAAAATCATTATGCTCCACTTTGTATTCTTCAACGTGTAACATGTCCCAAATCAGCAGCCACGTCAGAATGTTTCACTATTTTGCAAGCTGCGAAATCGGGCTCGTGTTGGCGTAGTTTGCCTATATATGTAACAAAACCACAGCAAATAAAGGCTGCATCAAGCGCCAAGAAGAGAGAAAGATCACGGACATCAGGGCAAATCACAGGACATGTTAATAGGAACTGAAAATTATGGATTAATCCTCGCCTGCGTCAAACGGCAATGCCGGGCTCAGTCCATATTGTCAACAGTCCAGAACAAATGGTGTGCTGATGATTGTCCGTCACTTCCGTGCGCCACCTATTTAGCGACGTCGCTGGCGTCCCCAGACTGACGTGAGTGCGTATCGAACGAGACGTAAAACGCCATATCCCTCCCGTTGACCGCGCCCGGACGCGTGGGCAATTGAGCCCTGAACCATATGTTCGTGAGCACGTTACATCAAAATGATGGTGGTTATTGGTTTGGTTACGGTTGGTGAATTCGCAGACGAATTGTTCTCCTGACCTATTTTGGCCTGAAAACGAAATTGCCTCTTTCAATAAAGTAGCGCATCGAACTTGATAATTGTTTAGGTCCGCGGTGGTTACAAGACTGCATTTGCGCTCAAAACAATAACGGTTGACACAGTATACGTGCGTACAACGACCTATGTCACGTCTGAAACATGAACATTACAGTGTACCACCATCTTTATAGGACCATCATTGCAGTAAATGTTGCGTGAATATTTCTATCTTCGACCATAAAGTAAGTAAGTTTACTGTATATGCATGCCAACGCACCACGACAAACGTTCTGTCGTCCAATCCGCGAAATCTCACACACTCTGCCTCCAGCAGACAAACCTTGGAGGCCGATGATTCAGAAAGGAAAAATTCAATTAATCATGTGAAAACCAACTTCCCATCTGTGTTGATGTTTGTCAGAAACACGACACGAAACTGGCCCGGAACAAAGCCTTAACCGAAATCCTCTGAGTTCACTCACACAACAACCAGTTTCGCATTGTTGCCACTGAGGTACATGTCGAAGCACAACGAGATGCCACTGCGGTTGGCGGTGGACCGCCGGCGCTGAAAAATATGCGGCACGGAAGCACCCGGTTTCAGCAGAGTTACAAAAAAAGAAACAAAACTGTAATGCATCAAACTACATGAACGCGTACAGTGAAACTGACCGCTGAGAGTCCACAGTGAGCAGGCTTGAGCTTCGTTGGGTGGTCACGACTACTGGGACGGCACACAAACTGCGCCTCTCTCATACGAAACCAAAAAGCCAGGACAGAAATTTGCCCACACCAAGGTAAGTCCACGCCAAGCCTATGCCAAGGCGCTTGCCAGCAAAGTTGATACCGCCCATTATGTTTACATGAGAAGACACGTTTTATTTTTAGCGGTCCTGGCTTTGGTGTTTGGTGGGTGTGAGGTCGCCTTCTCTTATGGGGTACTCAACCCTAAACGTTCCGTCACCATAGATCAGATTTGCCTGCGGGACGGAAAATGACCGGCAACCCATTCAGCTCAAGCCTGCCTGTGCCCATCACATCTGCTGTACGACGCACGACTGCTGCTGCCAGCTATTCCACAGTGATGTTGTGCTGTGTAGGGTTGGACGATTCACAAATTTTCGACATTCGAGTATAGTTGCGAAAAACCGGTTTTTTATATCTAAAAAACCGAAAAATTTCCTGAGTATAAATTTCCAGCACTGGGTATCAAATAACAGGTACAGAGTATTTTGACCCTAAAAACTGATGTGAAGCCTGGTGCAAAGACACTGTGTGCTACTTGAAGACTTGTAAACCGCTCCAAATCTCCAAGTTACCTCGTTCTAAAGATTTGAATGGCACTTCGGCATTGACGAACCTCCAGAACGTCGAAAAATAAGGGTCAAAAATGTCATTCTTTGGCAAAAATAGGAGAAAATTTTGCCCGGATTATTTTTCATGGAAATTTATTTTCGGTCCAAAAAACTGAGCCGGTATTTTTTCGGTTGAAAAACTTTTGCGCATGGAAATCAGTGGGAAGATTTTTAAAAAGTTTTACTGGTGATTATAGAGACCACCAAAGGCTAATCATCAATAGCATATCATTTCCTTTATATGCTAGTGCTTGCCCAGTAAATATTATTGTGGACGAGTTTTGGAGCAGGTGAACTAAATCAAACTGGATTGAATGGCCGCTCCCGATTTCGCTCAGACCTAATTTTAGATATTACGTATTAGTATATTTTGGAAGTCTGTTCAAGCAGGCTTTTTCTCAAGAAAGTTTCTCATAGCGCGAACAAGGCGACTAAGAAGTTGAAACAAGATAATGAAGCGCGATTTCCATCAAAATTCATTGCTTAAATTTTTTTGACAAACGCCGGTCCTGAAAGACTTACATCGCTAACGTGAATTTGCGCAGGAAAAATGCTTAAAATTTTTTTCGTCTGCATTTCATTTGAAAAAATTGACATTCGACATCAGTCGATGATGTCGAATTATTTGCACACGACATTTTAGATGTCGAGTCCAGCCCAGCCCTAGTTGCGTTGTGACGTTGTTGCATTGACAGATGATGAGGTGGTCGAGGCGGCGACAGGCTCGACAGTTGGATGGGAATGATAATCATTGACAGTGATTGAACCGAACACAGCTCCTGTATGTTGCAAGGGTATTTTGCAAGACAAACACCACGTCCATAACTGCATGAACACAAGATTTACAATGTGCAAACATTTATTTCACTTTGTCAGCCCAAAAAACTAAAACGAATCAGAGGTCAGGACCCGGACGGCTCAAACAGCAGATTTGGACAACCTGTGCGGTTAGTGACCCTGCCCATTTTTTCGGGCAGACGGTTAGTGCACCTTCCTGGGGGGCAGGGGTAACCCAAATTCAGGAAAAATCTTTTCTGAGGTCGGAAATTTGACCTATTTTTGGAAATAATTCTCCATAAAAAGGGTATTTCGGCGACTTTTGAAAATACTGACATAAAAATTACCCATTTTAGGAATAAATATGCTCATTTCAGGCCTAAAAATGCCTATTTTAGGCAAAAAATGGGGCGGTGTACCTGGCGAAGCGGTTAGTGTACCAGTGCACCTTGGTCGCGGCGGTTTGTGTACCCCAGGAACAACACTGTTGGGTTGGGTCTTCGCCAGGTATTGGGCGGGGTGCCATCTAATACCCCTGTTTTGCCCCTTTCAGTTTTTAGTCTTAGAAATCGCTATTTTCAGCTGCAATGTTTAGAAATATGAGAATCAAAAAAACCAAAACAGGCCCATATTTTTTTGAAAATTTTTTCGGTATTTGTTGGGTTGGTGTCTTTTCACTGCTAACAGGCGAAAAATCGAGCGCTGCGAGCGAAATTAGCGTTCTGTGGTTCATTTTCATAAATATTTAGACATTTGTTCCCGGATGACACCTGCGGTTAGAGGTCGGTGGGGGGGGGCGACAACCGACATCTGAGAAAAAAGCGGACACCCGACGCCGACACCCGACAGTTCCAAAAAACCCGAGACCCGACATCTTGATTTTGAAACACCCTACGCCTAGGGTCAAAATCGGTTTGTCCCCATGCCTGGTATTGGGTCAGAGCTGTGGCCAGTTCTGAGAGGGAGATACTGTACCTTGCGGCCAAAAAGAGGGGCAGATACCGGGGTACTGTACCCAGAATTTGGGGGGAATCCGATTTGGGAGAGGGGTGGGGGAGGGGCAGAAATTTAGGGGGATATACTGTACCACACTCCTTTCGCGAGAATTCAATTTTTACATGTTGTGCCTAAATCACGCGGAGCGCGCAAATTTTTGCACTTTTAGTTGATTTTGACCTGATTTTTGGCCAGTTTGGACTACAAAGGGTTCTTTTGGGGTGAAATTTTGGAAAAATTGTGGGAGATACCGTACCAGAGAGGGAAATACTGTACCTGAGCGCGGGGGGCCACATACCGTACCGGTGAGGGGAAGATACTGTACCTTAACCTTTGGGATGTCCCCCTCACCCCCCCCCCCCAGCAGTGTAGTTCCTGGGGGGAGGGGGCCCCTCGGGCACGCTATCCCCTCAGGTGGTACACGATCCTACTATCTCCCCCTCTAGGTACACTATCTCACCCAATTTTTGCCTGAAATAGGAACTTTTAGGCCTAAAATTGACATGTTTAGGCCTAAAATGTGTGATCTTAGGTCAATGTTGTCCAAATTCGCCAAAATACCCATTTTATAAATATCTTTTTCCAAAAAGGGGCAAAAATAGGTCAAATTTTTCATCTCAAAAAGTGACTTTTTCCTGAATTTGGGTCTTCCCCCTGCCCCCCTCGAACGTACACTATCTATCTCCCTCTCTGAAAAAAACGGGGGGGGCCGTTATCTCCCCCTCCGGACCAGGAATTACATTGCCACAGCACTGCATTGGGTATTGTGGCTCAGCCTGTGTATTGGGTCCAGAGGTCGCAATCGGGTCGGGTTTGGCCGGCCCGGCCCGGCCCGAGGTGGTCAAAGCTCGGCCCGGCCTGGCCCGAATTTTTTTGGGTCAGACTTCCACCCGATTTTTGTCATAATTTTTGCGGTATTTCTGAACCTGTGTTTTTGGTGGAAAATGATCCCTTTGAATGAAAAAGTTGTCAGATAGACAAGAACTAATCACTAATTTGCCGAATCCGTCAGACAGTTTGCCATTCTTGACAAAAAATCACCATTCTTCCAGCAAAATAAGTCACTTCAGAAGCTTCGGGCCGGGGCCGGATCCTCGAAATCGGCCCGGTCCGAACGAAAGACTCAAAATCGCGGCCCGGCCCGACCCGAGCCCCCAAATCTCCGGCTCGGCTCGGCCCGACCTCTCGGGCCGGGCCCCCCATC
The DNA here is from genome assembly GCA_030248065.1 of Rhynchonema sp. JSB1_4. Classification (NCBI taxonomy): domain Eukaryota; kingdom Metazoa; phylum Nematoda; class Chromadorea; order Monhysterida; family Xyalidae; genus Rhynchonema; species Rhynchonema sp. JSB1_4. The sequence continues at coordinate 21,765 of JASAMV010006832.1, forward strand.
GAACCCCCAAATCTCCGGCCGTAAACCCACCGATAATACCTACTTTTAGGCGATTTTCGGCGAAAATTTGGAAAAAGTGCTGTTTTTTCCTCACTTTTTGGCCAAATTGTACCACCAAAACGGTGTTTTTTCGTCTTTTGGGAGACCAAATGATACCTCTCACGCTTCCGGTCCCAACCCCGCATCAGGCCCGCATCATACTTACCTCCCTCCCACCCAGTGCTGTGGCTACAACGGGGCGGGTAGGGTACATAGGTGGAAAAATCCGGGGCGGGTAGGGGTATACTTGCGGGCCGGAAGAAAACCGTTTTTCTTCCGAAAAAAAACCGAAAAAAAACCGTTTTTTCCGAGGCCCGGAAAAATACGTTTTTATTTTTCCGGAAATTTTTCCAAGTGGCAACTTTTAGAAAAAAACGGTTTTTTTTTCCAAAAATTTCCGAAATATTTTCAAAGGGGACGAAAGGATGTTGTCAAAACCAATGTAAATCGGTGCTAAACAGTTCAAAATGAGCACTTTTTAATCTCCAAGTGCATTTTTAGCCTGTTTCAGGCCATTTCCCGACAAAATTTTCTCCAAAATAGGCGTTTTTGGACCATGGGTATCCTTAAGTACTGGAAAAATATTTGGAAAAAAACGGTTTTTTTTTCGGAAAAGAACGGTTTTTTTTCCAAAAATATATTTTGCGGAAAAATACGCAGGTATAGGTAGGGGGGTAGTGTACCTGGAATCTTGGGGGAATCCGGTTTGGGGAATGGGGGAAGACTTTTCGGGGCGGGAGGGTACAATACAAGTTTTTTTGGTGCCTATTTTTATATGCTATAAAGTGCATTATCGCGCGTAGCGCGCGATTTTTTGTACTTTTAAGGGTTTTCAGTCAAAATTTGGGCATTTTTGACCGAAAAATGGGCATTTTGACGGCAAAAATCGGGGCGAGTAGGGTAACAGAGCGGGGCGCAGTGTAGTGGCTGGGGGGGGGTGGGGGGGGATACCCCCCCTAAGGAGTAGGTACCTTGCAACCACCCCTTGGGGGGGGATGGGGGGGGAAGGGTAGGTACCTTGCAACCACCCCGGAGGGTACCTTGCAACCATCAATTTATGGTTTTTATAGGCAAAAATGGGTGTTTTTCGACCTCAAAACCCCAAAAATCGCGCGCTCCGCGCGCAAAGCTCCATATAATAGGTATTTTAGGCAAATTTTCGGCCAAAATGCAAAAAAGTACCAATTTTTCGGCCAAATTTGCTGTATAATGCATGCAAAAAACACCCTTTTTTCGGACCCCAGGGGTACCTTGCAACCTTCTGGAGGCTGGGTAGGGGGGTACCTTGCAACCATCTGGATCCATCCCCCCCCCAAGGGTACCTTGCAACCATCTGCCTGCCACTACACTGGCGGGGCGGGTAGGGTACCGGAGCGGGGCGGGTAGGGTGTAGTGTACCAGGCCGGGGCGGGTAGGGTACCATTGGGGGGACCCCCTCACCCCCCCCCCCCGCCCAGCCACAGCACTGCTGCTCCCACCCACACATGGGCCTGCCACTACACTGGTTTGGCTATTGGGTATCGTGCCCGAGCCCGACCTCCCTAACGTCGACGATAGACGGTGGATTTGAGGGGGGGGGGGTTCTGAGAGAATGGCAGAGGCCGATTTTGCCGTGCTGAGACCTGACTCTGCAACAAAACGAACGGAAAACAAAAAATGTACTTTTTCCGCCGATTGCCTGCTGCTGCCTTGTCCATCTTCTTGTCTTGTCTTGGTCTTCACCAGAACTTCTTGTCTAAACCGAGCACAAGTAAAAATGCTTGGCCCGACGCGAGGGGGGTCGATTGTCAACCCAGCCCTGTGAAACAGGGATCATCTTCAAACGTGAAAAGCACCGGATCGGTTGACAAACGTTTCGGCTTTCATACGAGATGTTAACCAGCCCAGCACATGTCTCACAGATGCTTAAAATTACAGCAGAAAAAAAAGTTGGTGAAAAAAGGGCGGTTTTTTTAAATTCTTGATCATTTTATTCAACACACATAATGTTTCATACAATGCCCTGTATCACTTTTACTGAACAAGTGCCAGAACTTGCTGGGCAAAAAGTTTGAAATGTTAAATCGCTGCATCCTTTGTACGCGACGCTGACAAAAATTTTCTCGTTTTTTCACAAGAGGCAAACTTCAACCTGGCCGTGAAACATCAGGAAGCAACCAATCGACTCCCAAAGTCAGGGTCGAGCAACACGATATCCCACCTTTGTTTATGTGCACTGCCCCCAAGATTAAACGAGGTCGATGGGTTGTTGACCAGCAGCTTTAAGGAGACCAAAGCGGGTATACTTTTTCACTGGGCTTCCCACCAGACGCAAAAATGTCTAACGCGCGTGCCGCAGGTTCCAAAGATTTTTCGTCAAAATATGTGAATGCATTGCGTTGGACACTTTTGTGTCCGCTTTTTTCGGTTTGGTGCACGATTTTGAAAATCACGCACCACTGAGAACTTTGTTCATATATAGCAGCGAGCACATACCCACAGCAGTTGTGTGTTAGACATTTTTGTTTGTCGTGTGTTGAAGCTTCGATCAAAAAAAGCACTCGTTGGCTGGCGTGTGTGGCGGGTGATGATGACCCTGAATGTCAGGGAACTTCGTTGCGAGACCCAGGCAGTTCCCCTTGTGTTTCAGGCAAGTAGCAGTACGCAACAAGAGGAACGTTTCAAGACACAACGCTCTTCGAATCGACCCGATCAACCGTTGAGCACTAGTGGCTCCAACTACAGCACAATGACCGAAACCACAGCTGATGATAAACAATTGATCAATAAATAAATATCGATCGGTGGTTTATTTAGTAACTTTGCAGTATCTTTATATGTAGTAAATTTCCAAACTCGCTGCCGCACAGTAAAGTACGCCCCACAGTTAATGTCAAGTTCTAAACCCGAAAGCCAACCTTTGAAACATTCGGGCAACAGCCATACGAGCAGTTTCGGAGCCGGCCAGGCGCAATGTTTCAGATCTGCGCGTGGTTAGCGTTCGGGTTTAGAACGTGACATTAACTATGGAGCGTGTTTTCCTGTGCGGCAGCGAATTGGGAAATTTACGATATCTTATCAAACCGTGTGATCGAAACCTGGTTTGGGCCGACCTTTCTTGAAGCAAGGATACTTTGGTCTGATAAAACACAACGTAAACAGAAATCTTGCGCTGGTCAAAATTTATGCAGCAAAATTTACATAACGTATCCTTGATTTAGCTTCACATGTACGAAACAGGATCCGATCACCCAACGCCTAACATCTCGTGTCACAATCGTCCATTTCAACACCCTTGTTTTAGGATAGTCCTAATGCACTTTCTCATCGTAAGATGGCTACCTGGAGTCTCGTTCATACATAATTTTTAATGTAATGGGTGGAATTTATGAAACGGTGTAAAGGTCAGTTGGACGAAAAGGTCGGTGTAAAGTTCGGTCGAAAGCTCGGTCGGCGTAGCTCGGTGTAAACGTGAAACATTGCCTGTTATTAACGTGGAATGTTTCAAGTTTACACCGAGCTCTCACACTGAGTTGTCGATCGAGCTTTCCACCGACCTTTACACCCAACTGACCTTTACACCGTTTCGAAAATATCACCCAATGTGGGTGGTTTGCTATAATGTGTGAAACGATCAGCAGCGAGACAGGCGCACCCGCATACGGGCTCATGCATATCCTGAATGTGACACCACACGGCGACACAGACTCATTTTCAGGGGAGGGTACTTTTACTCACTTTAAGTGTTGCTTCGCTTGACCACCCACCGATTACTATTACTTCCAAAACTTCCAGAAAACTATCGAATTGGCATGACACTATAACGTAAATACCATAAGCGTTTTGAAGTACTTGCAAAAGCATTTGAATTAAATTGTTTTTCTTCGCTGATTTGTTTTACGTGATTGTGTTCTTGCTCTGTTGGTTACATCTGCGGTTAAAAGAGACATCGGTTGTGACTGCCCTGTATCCACCGCAGTGGATCATTTGCATTTTTTTTAATTTTTTTGGTTCAAGAAATTGCTATTGGCATATCATGTCACCAGTTTTTTGTCTTGTAAAAGCTAGAGTTCTTTACAGGATTCGATATATTATTAAACTAAAATTTCTAGTTTGCTTTTTTCTTGGTACCGCTAGGAAAACAACGCCAAAGCACACGTAGGTTATCTGCAGCTATTGCCGAGATCTTGATATAAGCGAACAATAATCATGCCTGGGATACCGATATCTGTTTTAGTTTGTTTTGCACGAGCGATCTACTTAGTACGTTGAAAAGTGGATGCGACAAATTTATATTTTTAGGAATTCAAAATTTTGATCTGTGAAGAAGCACATAAGTGAGAGCCGTTGTTTGTTCGCTGTGTTTTAGGAGACGCTGTCCTATGCCTTTTTCTAGTTTTACGATATGTACACTGATCTTTGATTTCAATGTCGGAAATATTTCGTTCTTCGTGTTTGTGATGTCATATTATGCTGAATTTTGTGTTGCCGAGTTCCGTGTTTCTTTACTGTGCTCTGGTTTCATTCTGCTAGTTTCGAATGTGTTTCCACTTTTTTAAATAATAGGAATACTGATTATGATCGTGAAAAATCTTGCTGCTAAAAGCTTTAATGTTACCGATTTCTTTAAAATCTTTCCACTTCAAATATTTATGATAAAATGGTCTATCGCTGAACAAAGAGCGCACTGTCGTGACACGTTGAATGCACATTGGAGCGCTGACCAAACTCAATGTTTGTTCCAAAAAAGTTCTGTATTGACCTATTGCCACCTCGTGGTTCGAACAGTGTTGTTTCTCGGTAGCAATTGTCAAGCGAAAGCACTCGCATTGCAGTCTACAGTACATGAAGCCGAAAGTCATCCGGTGTCATCGCACGCAAAATGTCACCTGTCATCCGTCCTGTTACGAAATGAAGAAAAGAGAAATTTCGCGAGTCGCGACGAATCTTCGAAAACACGACGAGCGACTAACATAACAATACGGAAATCCACCCCACCGAAAACGTATTGTCGGAAATAGAACCCGGGAGGTCTATTTTTTCACTGGGGTCATTTTGGGGGGTTCAATTTATGGGGGGTCAGAGGTCGCAACAGTGTGGTGGCAGGCCAATCGACCCAAGATACCCTAGGGGGGGAAGGTTTCGGACTTACTCGAGATACCCCCCAGAGGCTACCCAAGATACCCCTATGGTTCGTCAAAAGGCGAAAAAAGGCCGTTTTTTGCATGCAATTTTACTGCAAAATTGGCCTAAAAATGGGTATTTTTTGACATTTTTGCCGAAAATTGGCCTAAAATGACCATTTTTGGGTGTCTGCGCGCGGAGCGCGCGATTTATAGGGGTCCCGAGGTCGAAAAACACCTATTTTTGCCTTTGAAAACCATAAATCTACTTACTCGAGATACCCTTTGGGGTCGGCTCGAGATAGATACCCTTCCGCCCCCCATCCCCCCTAAGGGTTGACTCGAGATAGATACCCCTTAGGGGGGGGGGGAATCCCCCCAGCCACTACAGTGGATAGGGGGATAGTGTACCACCCGAGGGGGAGATAGCGTACCCGAGGCGGGACCCCCCTCCCCCCAGGAACTACACTGGTCCTCCCCCGGCCCAGCCCCTCCCGTGCCAAGTGCCCCCCCCCCCGCAATACAGTACAACAAGACCAAGCTTTGAAAAAGAAGAAAAAATCTTTTTTAAACAAGTTTTTTTGTTTTTTAGAGTCGGCGAAGCGAACTTTTTCCAGCATCGACGAACAGTTGAACAAAGGTTCATCAAAGGTGTTGGAACTGAGCACAAGTGACAAAAACACTGTTATAAATTATTTTCGGGAGAATGTTTCTGCGTTTTGGGGTGAAAATTGAGCAGACTTCGTGCATTCTGGGGACACAAGTCGAAAGTAACCCATGCTGAGAACCGAAATTTTTGCGGTCCGGAATATAAAAAGGTAAACTTTTGAAAAAATTTTTTTTAAAAATTCAAAAAGTTATAGTAAATTTTTTACATCAACCCTGATCTCCAGAGGTCGCAATCGGGCCGGGTCCGTCATGCACCCCACTTCCAGGTAACCCGACCCCACACGCCGCCTGTTGAACTTGCTCATCATCATCAACGTTTATTTCACGTTTTAGAAGCGACACGCAGAAACTGTTGAAGTGATTTTGCTGGCTGAATGCACCAACAAGAAGAAACAGATCCAATATGACTGAAACAACAACGTCGTTTGATACCAATCAGTACATTCAAAACATCATTTATCGACGCGAACGCCGGCTGAGGGAAATGCAGGGCAGCGGCCAAATTTTGATTGACAACAACAACGATTTGGCGCCCGGCGTGCAAGAACAGGAGGTTGGGGGCTGGTGATGCTGTTGGTCCGGCCGGGTCGTACACATACTGTATGAGATAGCTGGAGGCGACCAGCTCAGCTCGGTAGACACACATAGCTAGCTGGCCGGCTATGCCAATTTGGGGGGATGTATCGGTCCATAGGTCAAAATTAGAGGTGTGAAAATAGGCGAAAATTATGCTAAAATAGGCTTTGAAACGTAATTTCCTGTATATAAGTAAACATGTGAGAAAATTTGAAAATGTTGGACCGTAAAATAACCATTTTTGCACTGAAACCCACACGTGCTTGCTGGTTGATGTTCGGATATGATAGACATAGATAGCTGGGTTTGCATAGCTAGCGTGAGGCCATGAAATTAGAAGCTTTTCATATGCCAAAGTATGTTATGTTAATGCAGATTTGTGTTTGTCCACCGCTGATCGATCTTGTGTCACCCCTGCCTGACGACGACAACAACAACAACAATGCCACGACAAGCACGCCGAAGAATGGCGCAACGCGCGTGCCTCGCTTGGACCTGGCTGGTTCGGGTTTTGTTGCGTTTGGCAGTCGGTTAATTGTTGTTTGCTACTAATGGATCTTAAGAATTGTGTTAACCCAATTTAAAACACTTTGTTTCACATTTTTTTTGGCTGAGTGAGATCGAGATCTGAGATGAAATGGAAACAAACATGTATAGCTTGATGAAGAAATATTCTACCTTAGAATTGAAAATCTTAGTTTCATTCCAACTGAAAATACTGTCCGCGAATTTCGCAGGCCATCGATCTCCGTCGCCGATTTCTCGACCTCGTGGCATTGAAGATGATGATGACGAACCACTGACACCTAGGAAACTAATAAAAAGTTGGTTAAATCGATGTCCAAATTTTCGATGAGGAAGGGTTAATTTTTTGATAAACATTTTCAGCTTCCAATGCCTGTACGCAAACACAACAGGATCGCGCCACACAAATGCCGCCGCGACACAAAACACCTGGTTTGTTCGTTTTTCTGGCGTTTTGATGGCTATTTTCTGTGGTTTTGGCTTCACAGTTCTGATTTCTACGCGAGCTTCAAAATTTAATATGCAAATTTCACGGTGAAAATTTAAGGGTGAAAATTAAGCAGCAGGTGCGGTGTGCGCATGTAGAGTTTGCAGGACTTTTCATCGAAAAACAGGCTGAAGACCCATTTTTGGCTCGATTGGTTGTGAAACTGGAAAAACCAACGAGGCCAATGCCTGGACCGGAGACAGAATTCGACCAGTACATCATGAAACATCATGGTGATTTCTTCGTGGACGCAAACGGCATTGTGCGTCACGTGTACGACAAAGGTGGTCGTGTGCAATTGTGTGTGCCGGAAAGCATGCAACAGGAGCTGCTGTGCGAGATTCACGAGCTTGGCGGTCATTTTGGTGTCGATAAAATGACCATGTGGCTGAGACGCGAATTTTTCTGGATCACGATGCTGAAAGATGCATCACATCATCAGAAGAAATGTTTCACGTGTGCGACTGTGTCTGGTCAACATCGGAGACTCAGACCGCCCATTGGGTCGCTGGATCGAACGTTTGCGCCAGGGGAGCGCGTGCACATGGACATTTTGCAGCTCAAACCAATGACTTCACGTGGTAACATCTACCTGCTGGTCTTGGTGGATGCGTTTTCCAAGTACGTCGATGCATATCCCATGCCGGATATGGCTGCTGAGACTGTTATTGACGCGTACATCACGTACATTCAAGCACACGGCGTGCCGAAAGTCTGTGTCACTGACCAAGGTGCACAGTTCACTGGCCGTTTGCATGAAGGAATCAGCAAGGCATTCGGAGTGAAGCACAATGTGACGACCACATACCACCCGCAATCGAATGGTCTGGTCGAACGAGCGAATCAGACAATCATCAACATGTTGGCAAGGGCATTGCCACAGCAAAGTACCGACTGGGACGAGATTCTGCCGATGGTGCTGTTGTACTACAATGCTGTGCCACAGACAAGCACTGGTCTGAGCCCGTTCTTCGTTGAACATGGCCGTCCGTGCCGTCTGCCAGCTAGTACTGTGTTCGATGAATGTGTGCAACAAAAATACTGCGATGACCCGGATTACGTGACACGAGTGTTGCGTGCGATCCCCGATATCTATCGGGAGGTGCAACTGGGACTGGACAAAGTTGAGTTGCGACACAAACACATGAGCGCCAAAGCAGAAGAAAAGCTGAAACCGATCAAAACCGGAGAACGTGTCTGGATCTATGACCCGAAAGTGGCGAAAGGTGAAGACTACAAGTTCGCACGTAGTCACACCGGGCCGTTTTTGGTGACCAGAGCGTTCAAAAACAACACAGTGGAGGTGTACCGGTTGGACGAGGGCGATACGCAACGATTTGTCGTGAATCTGGACAAAGTTTCACGCGTTGCTGACGAAATTGACAACAATTTGGTTTGGGACGGTCATACCGTCATCTACGTGCCTGAAGAGAACAAATTCAAGATGCAGCAAGTGGCCAAGAAAAGCAGAAAGGCCAACGCGAGGTACGCCCTGCGCGGGGTGACCTCGGAGGAGCAATGAAAAGGCACGAAAACGATTGTACATAGTGTATATAGTGTTAAAATTTTGTGTTATGTTGATGTTTCAATTTTGGAGTTGCGATTTTATTGGAGCGAAGTTTTACGATTGTATTGGATTGTGTTGCAATGCGATTTCGTACTGTGTTTTGTAAAAATGTTGATTTTTACTAACAGTCTTGAGCCGACCATCGGGATGAAAATTGACATACGCAGTTGGACCGACCAATTTTCTTTGAGAAAGAAAATGGACATTTTTCGTTTCAACGATTTTGGGATTTTGGGTTGCTTTGGGGTAAGGCAAACCTAAAACTTTCAGAAACAGGTACTATTTATGAAGAATGAAGATGGAGTGGCGAGACGATGGAGAAATTTGGCTCGTGGAGCCACAAAAGAGAGAGAAAGAGCTCACACAAAGTGCGCCCGCTGGGGTGTCAGTGTGTGGGGCTCGACGAAGGAAGTCGAATGGAGTGAAGAGAAGATGCGAATTGGCCCTGAGTGGGGGCCAGGATGGCTGCAGGGAGCGAAATGGAGGCACTT
>JASAMV010006833.1:0-87900 GCA_030248065.1 Rhynchonema sp. JSB1_4
AAAGTGCCCATGGGCACAAATTAATTCACTGAAAATGCCCATGGGCAAAGGCAGTGGCGCAACAGTCATATGGGCACCTTGGTCAGGTGCCCATAGTCAATTTGAGGTGGTGGTCAATTCAAAAAATTTGAGGATGGTCAATTCAAAAAATTAGTGCCCATGGGCACTTTTGGCGAGTTTTCAGGTGGCGATGGGCACTTTTTTGACACGGAAGTGTGAGAACTGCGGTTTCCAAAGGTACAAAGAGCGAAAAAATCTAAAAAATTTTTGCGCTGGGCGCGTTTCTTCCCGTTTCCTTTTGTGTCAATGTTGCCCATAACTGTTCTAAGTAAGCGTAGACTGGCTAATGCACTACAATATATGTAGAAATATGAACTCCGTTGCGAAACAGCCGTGCCGGGCTTCAAAGTTTATCTGCCAACGATCAAACGCACGTAGAGTCTAGTGAATTGGGCACAGTGTGTTTGTTGGCGAACTCCAGACCAAACGAAATGTGAAAGACAGTCGGTCATGACTTACAGATACAAAAAAACACCTGTTAGATACGTCCAAACAGCCATTGTACCACAAAATTCCTCCGAAATCTGAAAAATTTTGCGCTTCGCGCGACGTTCAGTAACAGTTCTCTTCTTCATCCAGTCTAAGAGCGTTGGACCAAATAAAGGGCACATTTAGGGGGCAGAAGGCCCGTGCTCCCCTTGGACAACTTCGCCCCAGACTGAATGGGCAGTGTCTGGGATCCCCCTCGCCTGATACAACCCCCACTATGTTTGGCATGGTACAGAAGGAATTCTCCCGATTTTTAACCCGGTATAGGAGGCACATATCCCCGATTTTGCCCCAAAAGTGTTACTTTTTGACCATGATGACCAAAATTAGTGCAAAATCGGTGGTCTTTGCTTCACAATACTCAAAATTCGCACGCCAAAAATTGCGCGAAAAGAATAGAAATTGGTGAAAACGCATGAGGTAAAATTGACAAATGTTCGGGTTTGCAACAAGCACTAGGTAAAAATGCATTTTTCCAAAAGTGCCCATACTGACTCCAAAACCTGTGTGCGCCACTGGTCTAAAGATAACATTTGCGTTGGCCGAATGTTTGCTCCTGAAAATATTCCGTATAATCCAACCATCCAGCTCATCAGGCGACTTTTTTTAAAGCTTGCTTGGCCAGATTAAAAAATGCGCCGGTTACACGGGTTTTCGCAAACAAAAGAAAGTAGATCGGGCTGAGAGACATGATGACGAGTTCCAGCCGGCTGACCTCAATTTGTTGCGTGCTTACGCAAAAATAAAGGCAGTCTACGGGAGGTTGTCACTCAAAGCCCCGAAATGCAGTAACCCACCCCGCAAGCGAGATCGTTGCGAGAACCTTGCTGATCGCTGCTTATCGACACGTGTATTAACGGCAGCAAGCTGGAAATTGTCATCATGCGCGTCGATCACCAAAACTTGGAAATGTTGGTTGGTGTTGGCGCTAACACGCAAAACATAGATAAAAACCAAAATGGTTCTCGATACGATCCTTGCAGATCAAAATTACGGTGGGTTACGGTATTCGGGGGCTGAGTGACAACCTCCAGAATACCGCCTCCATACGTTTCTTTTCTCCATTTCCCGAAATACGTGGAACCGGAACATTATTGGATCCGCACAAACCAATTTCAAAAAAAGTCGTCTGATGAACCGCGGCCGCACCATACACGCCATATAAAAACAATGGCTGAACACGAAGCCCAGGTCGTTGACTGCCGCAAAATTTCAAATATTTCGTTTGGTGTGGAACATTGTCACAAAAGTTGGCTCTGCAAAAAAGTTTTCGTTTTTTATTTGGAACTGCAACGGCTGGTGCATTTACAAAATTTGTGACAAACAAATCTGATTAATTTAACCTTTTATTAGCCGTTACTATGCAGAGGCATATTGCCATAGGTGGTGTACATTAGACTGAATTCGTACCATTTATCGCGATTGTCACGGTCACAGTCCAAGGCAAGCTGATTGGCATTGGTTGCAAAACAGCGGGGCTTCAAAGTTCATCTGCCGACGATCAAACGCACTTAGAGTCTAGTGAATTGGGCACAGTGTTTTTGTTGGCGTACTCCAGTCCAAATGAGATGTGAAAGACAGTCGGTCATGATTTACAAATAAAAAACACCTGTTAAATACGTCCAAACAGCCATTTTACCACAAAATTCCTCCGAAATCTGAAAATTTTGCGCTTCGCGCGACGTTCAGTAACATTTCTCTTCTTCATCCAGTCTAAGAGCGTTGGACCAAGTAAAGGGCACATTCAGGGGGCAGAAGGCCCGTGCTCCCCTTGGACAACTTCGCCCCAGACTGAACGGGCAGTGTCTGGGATCCCCTCGCCTGATACAACCCCCCTATGTTTGGCATGGTACAGAAGGTATTCCCCCGATTTTTACCCCGGTATAGTAGGTACATATCTCCGATTTTGCCCCATAAGTGTTACCTTCTGACCATGATGACCAAAATTAGTGGTGGTTTTTGCCTCACAATACTCAAAATTCGCGCGCCAAAAATTGCGTGAAAAGAATAGAAATTGGTGAAAACGCACGAGGTAAAAGTGACAAATGTTGGGTTTGCAACAAGCACTAGGTAAAAATGCATTTTTCCAAAAGTGCCCATACTGACTCCAAAACCTGTGTGCGCCACTGGCACCAGGCACACTAACCGCCGCAATTTTTGCCTAAAATGGGCATTTTTAGCCCAAGATGGGCATTTTGGGCCTAAAATGGGTAATTTTCAGGCCAATGTTGTCAAAAGTCGCCAAAATACCCTATTTATGGAGAATTTTTTCCAAAAAGGGCAAAAATAGGTCAAATTTTTTACCTCAAAGGACTTTTTCCTGAATTTTGGTCTTCCCCTCTCCTTCCCCCACAGGGAGGTACACTAACCGCCGCACCGACAAAGTGGGTAGGTTCACTAACCGCCTCGCCGGACCAGGAACTACACTGATCCTAGCACGTACAGCATGTATTTGTTTTGAATCTTATCACCAGCACACCAGGTAAATTACTAACTAACTGTGTATGAAATCAATCAATCAGATCAATATTTTTGTCGATGTCGGTCGACCAAATGCTTCGATGGAATTTATTGGAAGGAATGAAAAGCCGCGCAACGCATTTTTTTTGTTTCTAAGCTTTCCAACCTTAAAAGATGCTGTATAAATGCTAAATTAAGCAAATAAGGGCCCAAAATTTTAGGTGTAACCTTGCACCTAACCCTGAATTTTTAGGTGCAATTCTGATTTTTTAGGTGCAAATTGCACCTAAAAAGTGTCTAAAAAAACTATGGGCCCCCCGACGAAAAAAATCCTTGTTAATAATGCCCATAAAAATGGCTTGTTTTCGGTATTTTCTAACTTCAACAGCGGCAATTATGCTTAAAAAGCTGTGTTCTGTTGTGTACGCAAGCTTAAACAACGTTTGACACAACAACACAGCCCTACCATACCACTAATCTGTGGTACGGTGAAGGTTGGGGGTGGGGTTCCCGTTCTATTAATGGGGGGGTCAATTAATGGGGGGGTTCTATTTTTGATTTCGAGCCATTCAGGGGGGTTAATGGGGGGTTCTATTTCCGACAATACGGTAATCCTCCGCTCCGCACTTTCGAGGTTTCAGAGTTTTGATGCTGTTGTTACTGGTCGTGGTCATTATTGAGTGTTTTTAGGTGCAAATCTTCCATAAAAGGCTTTACGCAGTTATGTGGTTGGGGGGGGGGTATTACCCCCCAACTGCTAGGTAGCTTTCTTGCTCCGAAACCCATACCCCCCAAACTGGCTAGCTAGCTTTCTTGCTCCGGTCACCAGGTAAAAAAAGTGTTGATTTTAGTGCCAAAATGACCATTTTATGGGCCAAAATGGTCAGATTCGTTCAAATTTTCTCACACGTGCACAAAAATACGCATTTTAAGGCTTATTTTAGCATAATTTCGACCAATTTTTATACCCCTGTTTTTGACTTCTGGACCAATACCCCCCAAATCGGGGTACCCGGCTAGCTAGCTAGCTTTCTTGCGCCGGCCCCCTCCAGCTAGCTAGCTTTCTTGCTCGGACCAACTACATCACTGGCTTTACGTCATCATATACTAAACCACAAACGTTGTACATAAGGTGTCTTATACAAGAAGCAAATCAAATCAAATTTTATCTTTTTGCTACTCGCGAAAGTCTGACAAAGACTAGGTTACAATCACAAAGAAATATGACGAAAATGAAATACCGTAAAAACCTAAATAGAAGGGGGCTCTATTAACTCACTGACCCCATTTTGGGGGGCTCTATTCCGGGGGGGCTTCTATTAATTCAATGACCCGAACCTGAAAAAATTGTTCCCTAAAAACCCCTAAAAAGGTGTTTGAAAGGATGTTTTTTCGCTTGTAATCGCATTTATTCGTGTCTATTCGTCAATAAGAGGCGTATTATGTGCTCTGAACTAACAACAAACGTGCGTAAATGTACTTGTGCACCACTATCAAGCGTTAATACACTACTGTATAGGGGATGTTACTTAGGGGGGCTCTATTAATTCACTGACCCCTTTTTGGGGGGCCACTGTAGTGGCTGGGGGGGGATGGGGGTATTCCCCCCCTAAGGGGTATCTATCTCGAGTCAACCCTTAGGGGGGATGGGGGGGAAGGGTATCTATCTCGAGCCGACCCCAAAGGGTATCTCGAGTAAGTAGATTTATGGTTTTCAAAGGCAAAAATAGCTGTTTTTCGACCTCGAGACCCCCAAAAATCGCGCGCTCCGCGCGCAAACACGCAAAAATGGTCATTTTATGCCAATTTTCGGCAAGAATGTAAAAAATACCCATTTTTAGACCAATTTTGCAGTAAAATTGCATGCAAAAAACGGCCTTTTTTCGCCTTTTGACGGACCATAGGGGTATCTTGGGTAGCGTCTGGGGGGTATCTCGAGTAAGTCCGAAACCTTCCCCCCCCCTAGGGTATCTTGGGTCGATTGACCTGCCACCACAATGGGGGGCTCTATTCCGGGGGGGGCTGTATTTAGGTTTTTACGGTATTTTGGAACATCTAAGAAAGACCAAACACGGAGTTACTCGAGATACCCCCAGAGGCTACCCAAGATACCCCTGTGGTCCGTCAAAAGGCGAAAAAAGGCCGTTTTTGCATGCAAGTTTATTGCAAAATTGGCCTAAAAAATGGTACTTTTGACATTTTTGCCGAAAATTGGCCTAAAATGACCATTTTTGGGTGTTAGCGCGCGATTTTTAGGGGTTCCGAGATCGAAAAACACCGATTTTGCCTTTGAAAAGCATAAATCTACTTACTCGAGATACCCTTTGGGGTCGGCTCGAGATAGATACCCTTCCCCCCATCCCCCCTAAGGGTTGACTCGAGAGATAGATACCCCTTAGGGGGAACCCCCAGCCACTACAGTGCTGGGAGCTATTTTCACGTTGCATGACACAACAACAGAGCACGATTTTCATGAAAAAAGTTGTTGCGCTTAGTACTCAATGGCCATGTCAAAAAATTCCCGCGCGACGTTTGCCAAAAACCTCAGTTTTGCTATAAAAGCGGTGTTCTTATTAGTATTTTGGGCACTATCGTGTTTCGGGTTATTTTCGAAGTATCCGGTATCGGTTATCGGCTTTTTTCATGAACTATCGGGTATCGGGTATGCTTGCGGGCCGGAAGAAAACCGTTTTTTTTTCGAAAAAAAACGAAAAAAAAACCGTTCTTTTCCGAGGCCCGGAAAAATACGTTTTTATTTTTCCAAGTGGCAATCTTTGAAAAAACGGTTCTTTTCCAAAAATTTCCGAGATATTTTCCAAGGTTGCGATATGATGTTGTCGAAACCAATGTAAATCGGTACTTAAACAGTTCAAAATGAGCACTTCTTAATCTCCAAGTGTATTTTTGGGGCCGTAATTCACCGACCGGTGGACCGCTGACCGGTGCTTTTGACTACGGTAAGTTACGGTAGATTGCCATAGGGAATGATCTGCAAGCTGGAGCAGCGGACGGTGAGCCTGTTTCAGGCCATTTCCCGACGAAATTTTCTCCAAAATAGTTTGGAAAAAATTTTGGACCATGGGTATCCTTAAAGGGGAAATTGCACATTCCTAATCGCCTTTCAGGTTTTACAAGTGTTTAGACAGCAATGTGGGCATCATAAAAGTCAAATAATTTGGTACAAACTCTCAAACATGTACCTGGGAGATTCCGTTTAAGACAAGCCACTGGGAACAAAATTCGGCGCGGACCGGCCGAATTTCTGCCTGCGCATTCAGGCAAATTGCCTAATCAAAAAGCTCTCAAAGCGACAGAATGTTTCGCATGTTTTTTGAAACTCACTAACTATAGAATTTCGCTTTTCGTTATATTTCGAATTTCAACGAATTGTTCCAGCGTGTCTGCTAAATGTTTCATGCTCTGCTTGTCACGCTGGAACAATTCGTCGAAATTCGAAATATAATGAAAAGCGAAATTCTATAGTTAGTGAGTTTCAAGAATCGTGCGAAACATTCTGTTGCCTTGACAGCTTTTTGATCAGGCAATTTGCCTGAATGCGCAGGTGGAAATTCGGCCGGTCCGCGCCGAATTTTCTTCCCAATTGTTCCCTTTGAACTGCTTCTCCTGGGTACATGTTTGAGAGTTTGTACCAAGTGATTTGACTTTCATGATGCCCACACGACTGTCTAAACACTTGTAGAGTTTGAAAGGCAATTAGGAATGTGCAATTTCCCCTTTAAGTACTGGAAAAACATTTGAAAAAAACGGTTTTTTCGAGAAAAACCGTTTTTTCCAAAAATATATTTTGCGGAAAAATACGCAAGTAACTGCGTTTTCTAAATATCGGGTGTCGGCATACCCCCCCCCCACCGATACCGATCCTTAGTCCAAAGAGGCGGTTTTGTTTGAAATTTGAGCAATTCGAGACGCGCCCCGCCCGAACCTTCAAATCTCCTGCCCTGCCCGGCTAATTTCCGATTCATTCTTATTTTTGCGAAGTCTGTTCCTTTTTATTGACATTTTGACTTTAATAGCAGCTTGCGTTACTCAGGAATCAATGGAGAAGGGAGACTCACGTCTATCACATGGAGCAAAACTTTTCGTAAATTAGACAAAAAATCAGCAATAAAGTTCAAGTGAATTTCGAATTTCAACACGGGATATTCGTCCAACGCGGACTTTTTTGCAGCGACATCGAGCGGAATTTTTTGTTTGATTTTGATTCAACCAGCACAATCACGTTTGAAATAAAGGTCGAAATCGAAAGGATTTCGCCAGAATGCAGGCGATAAAATGTGTCGTCGTCGGCGATGGGTGCGTTTTGTTTCAATTCTTTCCAAATTCAACTTTTGACGTCTTGCGTTGTGCTGCAAGGCAAAACTATTCTATCATTTCAGTGCCGTCGGTAAAACGTGCCTCTTGATCAGCTATACAACAAACGCCTTCCCGGGAGAGTACATTCCAACAGTGTGAGTAAATAATCTTATTTGTTGGGTACGTCGAGTGATGCGACACTAGGCATGGCCAGAATGCCCAACACCACCCGTAAAAACGGTTTTTTCGTCCGCCAGTATACACAAAATCGTGGCCGATCGACGGGCGAGCCTCTGTTTGTGATTGATTAATTACTCGCCTGACATTGATTCCAGATTCGACAACTATTCAGCGAATGTGATGGTTGACGGCAAACCGATCAATCTCGGTCTGTGGGACACAGCAGGCCAGGAAGATTACGACAGACTCAGACCACTCAGCTATCCACAAACGGTACTATTTTCGATGTTTGATGGTGGAATCTGGAGCGTCATGCTTTATTTTTGTTCTCTGTTTCATCATCTTAGCTTGGTGACGTGGCACGTTTTTATAACTTTCAGGACGTCTTTCTGATCTGTTTCTCGCTCGTCAACCCGTCCTCGTTCGAGAATGTCAGGGCAAAATGGTTCCCCGAGGTGTCCCATCATTGTCCCTCAACGCCTATCATTTTGGTGAGTCGAGTTCCAGTGCACTGCTGAGGTTTCATTTCAGAAAACTAGTTTCATCGAAAAATGCTGAACATTCCGCTCATGTATTGCAAATACACGTATCAGTCCTGTTTAGGGGCTTTCACAATTTTCAGATGTGGGTTGTGTATATGATATGATGAATGTATTTATGATTACCTATACACCTACAATCTGCCAACCTACTGCATTTCTATTCGGTGCTCAACTCAGGGGCGGACAAAACCTCCACATGCGAGAAACTTTTTTCAATTTTTGGTAGTGTGATGAAATACGCGGCCAGGCTATCGACAGGCCGCGTGGGCGTCTCTTTTGCCGAATGAGCCTGATAAAGCACCATCATGACGACGTAAAAATTACGCAAACAGGTCGGTACGAAACTCGACCTTCGTGACGACCGTGACACAGTGGAGCGTTTGCGTGAACGTCGATTACAACCGGTGACGCACATGATGGGCGCAGCAATGGCAAAGGAGATCAGTGCCGTCAAGTACCTGGAATGCTCGGCACTCACACAGAAAGGTTGAACTGACAATCAGTCCGTAATGCTCAGCTGTTTTGTTCGGTTTCCGTCAAAACCTTTATTTGGGATCTGAACAGTTCTTTTTCACTGTTGCAGGACTGAAGCAAGTATTCGATGATGCCATTCGCGCTGTACTCTGTCCACCGCCGAAACCAAAACGAAGGAAGCCGTGCAACATACTGTGAGGCCAAGTGTTACTGTCAGCAATATTGTGTTCATCATCGCCAGAATGCTGGCTTGAACTACTGTCATTGTATTTCTCGTGAAATATACATCAATTCAAAGTCCAGTACCCTGGCTGCGTCACCTTATGATCGCTCTACGTTCCATACGATATCATAATACACGGCTGGTTATCGTTTTTGAGAACTTGGCTATTTTTGATGTAAGGGAACATTTGTAACAGAAACGTGAATCAGCCTTCTGTTGAAAACCGACATGTCTTTGCAATGGTGCCCAAGGTGGTCATTGATGAATTATTATCATTTTTAACAAACAGCGACCTTATTATCTTTTCGCGCTCTATTGAGATATGTTTTCGGTCCATCTTTATCTTACTACTATTGTTTGTTGCTATAATTCAGCCACATTGTAAAAACAAGTTCACTATTTCAAATTTAACGTGTTTACTTTTTTGTGTTTTCACACGGCGTATTTGTGATTATATAGCTCAAGATTCTGTTGTCAATTTATACATCGGCGTTGATTTCCTGCTTTGTTTATTTTGCCTAAATTATCATAACAACGTGAATTTGACTTTGTTATCCGCGTGTAAGATGTTGGCTGTTTTCATGGCTGCTTTGCTGCTATTCTTATTTTTACCTGTCCATAATAATACCGGAATTGAAGATTCCCTAAAATGCTTTTTCCACAAGTTTAAGCAAGATTATATCATTAACTAGGTGTTGAATTCCTAACCTCCACTACTGCATTGTTAGGTTACAATATTTTCTCAATTTTTTACCTGACCGTGTCTTCCCATTTGTTTGTGCAAGCACGCTGGTGTTGCGTGTGTGCATTATCGATTGATCTTATAATTTGTTTGAATTGAACCACTATTATTGTGTATTATTGGCAAATAAAATTATTGTGATCGCGAATGATTGGCAATGGAAAGCTGTGCTGTGGCTTTGTTTCTGTCAAAGATCCGGTTGGATCGTACTTGATTTAATTAGGACACGGAGACCCAGTGGAGCATGAGAACCGGCACTGATGATTTGAAACATCGGTTGACTTCATTTGTTTCCACGTTATGTTGTCACCTGTTATTCTGTTCGTTGCTTTGTGGTTGATGTTTCACACCAGGCAACAAACATGGCCAGGTGTTGTGGCTCCCGCAGACCAGATTAACGCGGACGGCCTCAAGTGCGGCAGAATTATTCAACCAGGGGCAGCATAGCCCAACCACACGAACAATCAATCAACCAAGGGCCCTGCCTGGCCCACTTTTATCGTCAGTTACCGAATCATAAAACTCCCAGACGCACAGGTCAAAAACGTGATACGAGCCCACATAGATTTGTTTTTGTGTCGCACATTCTCTGACCTGACGTCCTTCGTCTGGCATTGGACAGGCTCTGGCCTTGTTCTCTTGCTTGTGAATGTGTCTATGGAAAAAACGCTCCTGCTGGCTGCCGTGTGCATAAAGGCATTGGTGCGCGCTCTTGTGTGTGTGTACGTGCACTGCGGGCACAGGAACAGGCTTGGTTCACTGCACTGTGCACATGTGGGTGTGGGTGTTTTATCGACGGTTGCTGGTCGCTAGCGTCGACTTTTTGCACAGAAAGCGGTCGTTTTGTCAGCTTCGCAGAAATTTAACATTGCAAAAGTGAGTCTTCATATTGAAAATTGTAAGTTTCAACTTTCAGAATTGAAATCGCGGATCTTTTCTGAAAGATTTCACAAAATCATGTTGACGGTGGCATCCGATTCGGGCGTGCAACAAGTAGGTGGTCAGGCGATGCCCGATGCAGATGGGGACAGTGGTCATGTGGTTAGGTGGAAGAAGGTGGTCAACACAACTGGGCCCACACCCAGGTTGGATGGGACCTAAGGCCGGTTTCACAATGCGTGCAGGTTAGTGTTTTTGGCACGTGGAAACGTCTGGGTGCGCCATCCACGCATAATTTTGGTTTTGATATCAGAGAATGCGCCTCGTTTGCCTGCTCGTCGCTAAAGTTTGATTTTCAATGGCCGCCACTGGACTTAATTTACCACCGACCCGCATCAGTTTCTGCGGATTAGCGAAAAATATGTTTTCGCCATGTTTCAAAGTGTTGGTATAGAAATCAAAAGTAACGAGCAGATCAAACTCAACACCCTAATCACGATGAAACCAGAATTATGAAGAATTGACTTCTGTATTATCCGTTGGTACACCCGAAAATGCCTGACCCGCAACCCGCACACGCGTGCATTGTGAAACCGGCCTAAGACATTTCGATTATTTTTGTTAATTTCCGTTTGTTGAATTCACATAAAATCGCACTTTGATGTGCAGACCTCGTCACGGCCATCGTGCAGTGTCGATCAAGGATTTGATGATTGTGTTTGGTGGTGGAAATGAGGGCATCGTCGATGAACTGCATGTGTACAACACTGGTCGGTCGATGGGCACTGTTTTGTTAATGATTGACAACTTGATACAACTCATTTTGGCCGGAGATGAAACTTGCTGATCAGATCGGACCACCTGGCTTGGTCACCTGACTTTTTTGAATTGAGCATGTTTCTTGATTCACCAATGTTTGACACGATTATTTCGTGTTTTCGACAGATGGACTGCGTTTACTTTTCTGAATCCATTCCATGCTTGCAGCCACCAACCAATGGTTTGTCCCGGCTGTTCGTGGTCAGGTGCCACCCGGCTGTGCAGCGTACGGTATCATATGTGATGGAACGAAGATATTCATTTTCGGTGGAATGGTCGAGTATGGAAGGTGATCTTCATTTTATGGTTAGGAGTTTGAATGAAATTGCGTCAACGCTAAATGTTATCATTCAGATATTCCAACGAATTGTACGAACTACAAGCTGCACGATGGGAGTGGCGTCGTCTACAACCAATGCCCCCATCCAATCCAGCAGTCAGTCCACCCGTGCCGAGATTGGGACATTCATTCACATTGACAACCAATCAGCACGCGTATGTGTTTGGCGGACTCGCCAATGACAGCGAAGACCCGAAGAATAATGTACCAAGGTCCGGTTGCTTTCAGTTTGGGTTGTTGCGTCGAGCCAGTCATGTTGTTTTTCAGGTACCTCAATGATTTGTACCTGATCGATCTGGGCCAGGCCGGCACCAACAATCTGCAATGGGTTGTGCCACAGGTGGGTGTATAAAAGCAAAACACTGGGTCCAGTGGAGCCCCTTTATTTGGTGCAGCCCTCTTATACAAACTGAGTTTTTCATCGACTTCACTCGCCACACAACAGGTGTTCGGTGCAGCGCCCCCGGCACGCGAGTCCCATACAGCCGTGTTCTATGACCCGGGCACCAAACCACAACTGATAATCTATGGCGGAATGTGTGGGTACAGATTGGGTGATGTTTGGATACTTGATATCAACACGTCCACTTGGAACAACCCAATGTTAGATGGCATACCGCCGTTGCCAAGGAGTCTGCAATCCGCCAATTTGATTGGGGACAGGTGCGTTGTCGTAGCTTTGTCAAGGTGCTCGTCAGACAATCAAGCTTTTGCGAAATGAATAAGCTCTGATTGCAGAATGTACATTTTCGGTGGCTGGGTGCCGCTTGTGTTGGACGATAAGCTTGGTCAAGACGAAAAGGAATGGAAGTGTACAAACTCACTCGCTGCACTCAATTTACAGACACTTTCCTGGGAATCACTCGACACGCAGATTTATGAAGGTTTGAACCTTTTTCATCAAACTAAATTTTATTTGTTTTTGCGGAGCATTATTGCACCGTCTAGTTAATCTATTCCGCTGATATGAATATCTGAAGATCTGAACAAGTGCCTAACACTCACCTGCAAGCACTACGAATAAATAATAACATATGTAAGCACTAGCTGAGCACTACTCATGATCACGAAAATCTAATCAATCAATTCTTATTGTTCAACCAGCACCAGTACCGGTCTGCATCTGGCTTGTCGCCTCGATCTGATCATAATCGCCTTGAACATCAGGAAAGTCAACAGAATGCAAATGCCAGTTGCCCCAGCGAATGACCACATGATCTGTCCATAAGTCAGGCACAGTGCATGCTCATTTGATGGATTAGCCAGAAAATCGAATATGTCCAATATCGAGTCTCGGTCTTGGATGGGCAGCCCTTGTCTCGGCCCGATGACCACTAGTTGGGGCTGATCACCTTGACGATTCAGGTCGAGCACTTCAATCTCGTCGGCGACAACGTCCATCGACAAACACAGATCTTGTCCATTCACGTAACACCCTCTGTCGTAGGGCAGAGCGTTTGCAGCTGGTGCACGATCCGTGACATAGTAGGCCTCGCGTTTGCGACGGCTGGACAGGGCTGCGCAGATGGGGCGCTGGAATTGTGAATGCCATCATCCAGGGCATCTCAGTTTGAGTCAGGAACTTACGGTGCAGTCCTGGCCTGGTTCCTTGACTGTTATCCTGATTTGACAAGTGAAATACAGATTTGCTCGGTCAGGATACTTGAACACATGCGTTTCGACACCAGCGGTTAGATCGGTCAGATAATCGGGGTTGTTCACGATAAAACGGTCGACTGCGCAGCTGCGACGTTGGAGAATATAAATTTTTGATTCATGACTTGAAGTTTGGAACGGCAGTTTTTTTGTGAAATTTACCCATTTTCATCCATCGTCACAATCCTGTCTCCACCCGGTCGATCTTCAACATAGCACGTGTGCACCAACATGCAGAATGTGTCCGTTGTCTCAGTGTCACACGTCCATTTGTGATAAGCCTGAGAGATTACAATGTTTTTTTCTGAAAAAATTTCAGGGGCGAGACCCTGGTTCACGTTTTGAAGCATCACCTTCTGTCCAATCAACGCTGCGCGTAGTGGCTGTGCTGTCTCATCAGCTCCATTAAGCACTTCGTAGCGACAAATAGGCATCGGTACTTGAGCGGTCGCGAACGCTGTCGTAATCATGCTGGGATTTTGGAATTTTTGTGTTATGTTCAAAACTGTAAGTCCCCAAAAATGTGAAGACCCCATTTGCCCACCTGACTTCAAGCTCAGTGCTCACTGTTTTGTCCGCCTCCATGTAGAAACACTGCAGCCTGAGCGCACGATCGATTTTGGTGATGAACTTGGGATGGAAGGTCACAATGACGGTCACACTGACGAAGATGCCTCGAGGGTTTACCTGTTGTTGTGAGCGCAATCTATTGCTGTTTTGAGGTAGCTACGCCAGGGCACTGTTATACCGTGTAGCCTCAGGACGAAGGCTACTCTTTTTTATGTAACGTCGTCATTTGGTGCATTCGTGCTGACGATGTCGTGGCACACAGTGAGTCTGTCAATACAACTGTTGGTTGGTCCCCATCCACCCACCGATCGAGTCCTCCTCACTCCACACGAGTCGAATGCCAGCCCAATGCCAATCTGCGCCCTGCCATCCGCACCAGCACTGACTCGACACAGATCTTCTTTGAATCGACCTTTGACAAACACATGACCCTCGAATGGGTTGATGCTTGTGAACGATGCTGTCAGACTATCAGCGTTGCAGCCGATCTCGGGCGCAGCTGAAGAATAAGGGGCGTGTTTCGAGTTCTGCTGGAGATTGACTTGACCTGCTGTTGTTGTGAGAACAATCGCATTTCTTATGAGATACTGCATAAGCACCATTATTGGGCAAGCTTTTAACTAATATCGACCTGACTGACCTGCGAGTCCGTTATCAATCGGTATTGCGACTGCGCGTTGTACAGAGAATGCCAGAACAATGATCGTCTTTCGGACCAACATGGGGTCCAAGGCTACCATAATTTACGAATATTATGATTACCCAATCGTTTTTTTATCTGGAATTCGATAATACGTAATCCGACAATGATCTTTTAATTGAATGGAAACGTGGAAACAATAACCACAGTGACAGACACGGTGACACTAGAATTGCGTAAAGCCCGATTGTATTATTTGGATCAGTTATTGCCGAGATTTTACCGCCCGCAGTTTATATTTATGATGATTAAGACAGGTTGTTGCAAACGCGCGGCGAATTAAGCCATAGCTCTTTGTTCAATTTGAATACAAAAAAGCGCCGTACATTTCAAATCATTGTCCATCTATCCTTCATGCACAGTTACATAAATATTGTCATGTCGTTTTTGTGCACGCGCGCGCACACTTCTGGGTGGGGTGTTGTGCAGCATACTGTTCATGGGTACGGTACTCCTGTTCAAACTGTTTCTATCGTCTTTCATTGTTCGTCGCACCCGAAAATTCTGGTAATATCGAGATTTGATTGATGTCTGATACGCTTCGCATCTCGCACCACATCAAACACCCATTCACTTTTGCGTACTGTTTTTCCACGCCAAACCATTCATTACAATCTTTGAGATGTACTCAACAGATTAAATTTGTTCTTTTTGGTAACGGTAATCTCTGCACGCATCCGTGTGCACTTTTTCACTCTCGTTTTTATAACCCCACATCAAGGACTGTGTATGAAATTCTCATTAATTTTTGACAATTTTTTCGCACTCAACTCTCACGCAGTCACTTTGAAACAACAGATGCACGCGTTGGTGAAACAGTAGTTTCTCTATGGTTCTCAAGAAAAATCTCTTGAAATAATAATGAAGTTCCAGAAGGAAACGCGTCTGTTTTGTTACCGATGCCCTTCAATTAATTGTATATCGTACTACTCATCCAGTTTTGCGGTGATATGCACGTTTTTCTGACATGACTAAAAAGGTATTCAAACAACGCATTCCTACTGGTTCAGCGAGTGTAGTTCATAAATTACAGCATATGAGATGTAGCAACCCTTGGGCAAGGACGTCGTTGTTATCATGCCCATCAGGGTGTCCAATTTGCGGGACGATACAAAATATGCACAATTACGCAAAATATCACAAAAAATAAACATCATCATTTGAACACTGTGATCGTGTTGCCTGACATTTCCAGATGTGATCCCCCGAGCGCGTGCCGGTCATTGTGCTGTGACGATAAGCACCCGGGTGTACATATGGTCGGGCAGGGATGGATACAGAAAAGCATGGAATAATCAGGTGCGCAGTTGATGTCTATGGTTCACATACAGTTTCGTACTTATTATCAAACTCAAGATTTCCGATTCCGGGTTGCCCTGTTAAAAAAGTAGCTTTCTGCGACTATTTGATCGCGATCGGCAGCTGCAATTTGTATCTGTGCACCCAAACACGTTTCATGTGTGGGATAACAAGCAAGCCCAGAAGTTGAACACGTCAATTGACCAACTGGTTGTTCTTGAGGACAAAAACAGTCAATAATTACGTAAAGGCACTACGCCGACACAAGCCCGATCCCGTGCAAAACCAAAAGAAGGAGAAAATCCTCATGCATTCTGCAACGTGTAACATTTGCCATAGCAATTTTCGAAATTGCTCCTGTTTCATTAATCTGCCTCCTCCAAAATCGGGCTCATGTTGGTGTAGTGTTACTATAATACATTATGAGCGCCTTGTCAAATGTTCGTTATTGAATAAATTAATCAATTTCGCCCAAAACCGCAAAACTACTCATATTCTATGACAAGATCGGGGCCTAACACGCCGACACAATATTCAGGTGTGCTGCAAAGACATGTGGTATCTGGAGACCGAACGACCCCCTTCCCCCGGTCGTGTGCAGCTGGTGCGCGCCACTGTCAGTTCACTGGAAGTGTCCTGGCACACGGTGACCACGGCTGAGGCCTACCTGTTGCAGTTGCAGAAGTATGAAAGTCCGGCGCCGGGCGCTGAAACTGGTTGGTCAGCAATTTGGTTCTTTGCCTGTCAAATGAACATACTGCAGTTGAGTTGAGCAGTTAAAAGAGCGTACATGGCCATTTCGTCCACGCAGCAAATAACCCAACGAAGGGAACCCAAGATTTATTCTTTCAGGCAAGTCTCCAATCAAGACCGGCATGCCCGGTGGGCCGAAAGTGATCGCGATCAAAAACCCGAACGCACCCGGTGGCACTCAACAAGTTGGTCATGTTTTTGAGAAAATAATAATTTTCATGGAAGCAAATCGTTTTACCGCAACACTTCAGATAGTGAAAGTGGTGCGTCCACCCACCAGCGGTGGTCCAGTGAAAGTGGTGACTGCAACGGGCACCAATCTGGCTGGACTCAAAGGCAACGTACAAGTGCGGACGGCCAGTGGCAAAACGCTGCTGCTCGCGACCAAACAGGATGACTCGAAGGTGTCAACATTAAAAGACATTTTATCAAAAAATGTGACGTTTTGTTCCAATTTTTTCGTTTGCAGACCACCCCAACCACTACAGTGCCGACCAGTGTATCAACGGAAGGCACTACGTACACCACACCCACGCAGCCGAAACAAGACGTACGTGCAGTGGTTTTTTAAAAAAAATGTTTTTTTTATTAAAAAAATGTTTTTTTAAAAATTCGTTCCAAAAGTTAAAAAAAATTTTTTTTATCATTTCAAAATTCGAAAATTTCTCTATTTTTTGCTCTAAAAGTGCTATTTTTGCATAAAAATTGCTACTGTTAACATCACCCGACCCTACCATGGGTGTATTGGGTGCCATAATCGTTGTTTTGTGGCATCTAGATATAGTGTACACACTCACATGGCCTCTCATATGATTACACATGTACATGTGACTGGGTGGGCATGCATTTATCCATGCAACAGACCCGAAAGCAGTGATTCGGTGTGATATTCACTCTATATTTACACTGTTTGTCACATATTTGCATTGGTCGTGTACCAAGAGGCAATAGTTTCACCCAAATTTACCGTCTTGAGTGTCACAAAGCCACACCAAGGCACCCACACCACGTGGGGGAAGTGTACGGGTGTGTACCTGACTACTGTTGGTACTCATTGACTATTGTTTAGTATTGTTTTCGTGTCGTGAGTGCTTTATATGCACTTACCACACGTTATGGAAGAAAAATGCCACTTTTTTTGCTTTAGCGCTCATTTTTTTTCGTTTCTGGCAGTTTTTGGCTGGAATAATATTAACCACTGCGTACGTGCACACATGTATCTGTAACTTCTGTATAACTTGACCGCGTGGACTAGCCTGAATTATCAAGGCGACCTATTTCAGGCAATCCAGTTGCCGCAGAACATTCTTGACGAAGCACTGACGGAGGCTGGAGTGAATGCACAGGGCTCATCAGGCTCTGAGGAGCCGCAGCAACCAACTGGGGCAGAATCGCAAGCCGAGGGCAACAAGGATGCAAGTGGGGAAGCACATGATGGGGAGGAACAATCGCAACAGAGCGAGCAAGACCAGGGCGTGAAACAGAATGGGCAAGGTTGTGTGTATTGCTGTCCTTGGTGCGGTGCTAGCTCTAATATTGTCTGCCTTCTTCGTGGCTTTTGAATTTTGGGTCAGTAAAAAAATATTCATTATATAGAATGGAATTTAATGAGCGGGCTACGTAAATAGTGGGGTCCAAAATAGCGTCTAGAAATATTCACTCAATGCACAGAAGGTTTCTCAGAAAATATGGTCACTACAAAGAGGGCTGACTGTATTTTGGTATTTGAGCTTCGGTGACAATCTTATGATAAAATCACCACCACTGTACAGCTGACGACAACACACCATCTGAAGACGCAGCAGGCCACTCGCAAACAGTCACGATAGTGCGCGCCACAGTCGCAAGTCCGCCGAAACGACCGGAACCCGTCTGGCACGATGTCGGCATTATAAAGGTATTCTGTGAAACATCAGTCAGCTATTCACATTGCATATTATATTTGTTGGGACATTCATTGTCGTTTCAGGGCACCTCGTGTGTTGTGTCGCATTATCTAATATCGGCCAACCCAGAAGCATCGCTCGAAAATGAATATGGCAAAATGGTATATGCATTGTTGCGCTCAAGGGATTTTGTTATAAGTGATATCAGTTGTGCAGTGTGTCTTAATCGACTGTTCTCACAGACCGGTGGGGCATCACTAGGGTTTGAGCGAACGTCTTTTTCAGTCCGAGTTCATGGGTGACCACACAGCGGCCGATACCACGATTCTGCGTCGAGCCGAATTGGCTGCGGGCACCGCGTATAAATTCAGAGTGGCTGCGATCAATGCATGTGGACGCGGTTGGTGATTGATTGCTTTATGTGCGCACCCTTTATCAGGCCCTGCTTATAGTGAAACTCTGTGTAGCCGGCACTTTTGAAATATAATTTAATCTGCGTTTGAGCTCTTAATGACCACTCGTTTTATAGTAAATATTTTTTCATGGAGGCCGAACAGACCGGGTGCCGATTTTTGGTTTGTGGGTTGAGTAAGGATCTTACGAAAGAAAACGTGAAAAAAAGATGAGCTGCAGCATAATAAACATTTTCAAAAAGTAAACATAACCTTGTTCAGGGGCCTGGTCCGAAGTGACCGCGTTCAAAACATGTCAGCCCGGTTTCCCGGGTGCACCATCGGCCATCAAAATCACCAAATCAATGCAAGGCGCACATCTCACGTGGGAACCACCCAACCCACAGACGTCCAGTGGACGCATTCTCGAGTATTCGGTGTATTTGGCTGTGAAAAGCGCACAAGGTCAGTGTTTACAGTGTTGAGGTTTTTAACGAGTGCACAGTCCTTATTCTGAACCCCTTGCGGTTTGAACGCTGCTGGTCGGTGTGACCCGGTCTGCCGTTAACTTCGCAATGAGGACTCTGTTGTGAATGTTCTTTATGAAGACCGAAAATGGTTTGGTCCCGTTCATGTCACTGTAGCTGCGCGTCTGTGTGACGCCGGTCCAATCCAGTTTCATGCAAAACTGTCAATGCTGAACCGTCAGCCGCCCATATAATGCTATCGACGCTTTCGCCCTGTGACCTTCGACAACAGTGTGACCCAACAGTCTCTCCAACCAAGCACAACAACCGATCATAGTTGACCGTTCGTTTTGGAAGACTGTGTGACGCTGAAACATCTGACTTTGAACCTTGACGGTGAGCTTGACTTTGTTTTGTGAGTACCACCCATCGTACACAGGTCATGCCGGCGGTGCCCCTCAATTGTCGTTCGTGCGCGTGTACGTGGGTGCCGATCCGCAGTGCGTCGTCGCAACCACTCATCTGCAACAAGCACACATTGACACTGCCAACAAACCGGCAATCATATTCAGAATTGCGGCTAGAAATGAAAAGGTTGGCATTCGGTTTCAATGCTTAGATAGTATTTTTGACACCACTGGTACGAAGTGTTCTGCCAGGGAAATTTTGAAACACTGATCTGTTCTATATCTAGGCCAATGGGCATGATAACATCTCAATGCGTTCATGCACACATAGTCCATGTATGGACCTGGAGTCCAAGCCTGCAATTATATCTCAGGGTTACGGTCCAGCGACACAAGTTCGATGGTTGCAAGACCAGGCACAATTGGGCCAACGTATGGGCGTGGTCAGACCAGCAGCTGCTATTGACACGGCACCCGGGTACAGGAAATTGCCAAGATTTGATTGATTGATTAATAATAACCTATCATTGCGATGACTTCGTCGCTGCTCGTGGTTTTTGATTGCGATTTCACATCCTTGTTTTTTTATTTTTGTTCGTTTCATTTCGTGGTTCCCGTCCCATAACGCTGCTATAATAATAGGCCTTTCGAAGTACGTGTCCCTTTTAGTTTGTGGGCACAGGAATATTCCACATTTAATCAAGGGGATAGCGTCTTCACTGTCTATTTGAGCGTGGTTTAGAACATTTTTTCCATGAATTCTAAAGATGTATGTAATTCGTCTCTTTTTTCAGGTGATGACAAGATCCGCGAGTTTGTGTGGGAGCTGATCAGCATCCCGTACGAAGCACCGCCAGATGAGGCCAATGAAAATGCGGAAAAATTGGCTGCACAACAACGAAAACAGGCGAAGAAATGTGTGTTTCGGTATATATAGCTTGCAAAATTTTGGTGTGCAGATTTATATAGTTTCATGGGTATTATCACCATGTTTGCACTCAACACTGTTAGGTCACCAACGACTTGGCTGTATTGTATTGCACTAGTTACTGCTGATTGATCACTAGGTCGAGACAAGCAAATTGAAAAAAATAGTATTGCGAATCACCTGCACAATGGTTTCAGCTGCCCAGCGTGGCATGCGCAAATCGCGTCGCGCCACGACACAACAGAGCTCAGAAAAGTCTGAAACATCAGCGCAAGGCGAGGGCGGCAAAACACTGAGTGACCAATATCATCAGGGCTGGGCTGCATTGCCCGCGTACAATCCTCCGTCGTTGGCTGTGGACTACGCCTATCAAAGACATCTGCAACGGCACGCCAATAAGTATGTTTGATTGAGTTCGTTCTGGTTGATTCTAGAAGACAGTCATGGTTCACATCATTGCTGTGATATATTTGGTTTGCGTTCTTAACACTTTGCTGGAACATCAGTGCTTCAACCAAGTACATAGTTGACGCTTTTACTTTAAGCCCCGTGCTTCATTTTTATCCGGCTTCAGCCGAACGAAACGAGTACCATGTTGAGCTCATGTTTTCAAGACCGTTCAGCCAACAAAGAAATTAATAAATTCAAGCAATATCTGAGCTGGGCGTGTCTCTGATGTTTCATGGATGATCTAGTACTTATGGTGAACATCTCATCTCAATACCACCCCAGCATCCATCAACCAATATGTATTGCAGAGTTCTAATGCGTATCCGCATGCTGCATCTGCTTGAGCACGACTTCATCGGCCCGGTGATGGCAATTCGCATTCGATCCAATGAACCGGTCTCAGATCTGGACTTGATCCCGCCGTTCCATCCGGAGCTGCCCTGTGATTGGTGGGACATGGAGGCGGATAAGAGCTTATTGGTCGGATATTATAAACACGGTTGGTGCGCTTGGCCCTGATTAAAATTTGTTTCTTGTGCATCTTACCTTAGAAGTTGTGGCGATGATTAACGCACAAGCCATCAATTTTTGTTTCCGGCACAGTTTTCGACTGACTGATTATATCACCGACTTTTGCAATTCCAATGATTACATAGTTGCTTGCATCAGGTGTTGCCATGAATGAGATTGCAGGTTACGAAATGATCCAATTGATTCGCGATGACCCGTCGCTGTGTTTCCTGTCCCGTTGTGGTCCGTCACCCGAAGCTCAAACAATGCAAAGCACACAACCGCCGTCGGTCGAAGAAGACAACAAGGAGAAAGATGATGAAACGGAAGAGAAAGACCCGGACGACGACAATAGGTCCGTGTTCCTCACGTCATGTGGGCTGCCATTTTTTCGAGAGTTCATGTTTTTTTCTTTTTGCAGCGCGGAGGAAAAACAGGTCGAACAACCTGTTGAGGACATAAGAACGGTCGACAAGCAGGAGTCGGACGAAATGACGAAGACGGAATCGAGTGGAGGATTGGAAGAGGAAAAGGAAGAGAAAGATGCGGAGGAAGAGGCAGAGGAGGAGGAAGTGAAAGAGAAAGGAACTGCAAAACGAAAGAAGAAGGGCGGCAGCCGACGCAAGAAGGGCAAGGTGAGATGCCATATTATGAGAGAGGATGCACGTTCCTGTGTTCTGATCTGCACTTACTGTAACTTGCCCAATGATGACTCTGCCATGCTGATTTTGTAATCTGCACTGTATTGTGTTGACTGGCTGAGCATCGAGTCCAAATGAATGGTTCTACTATGATGGCTTGCTTGTCGGAAATGTGCGCTGACTGGCTGGCTTCTTAATGTCGCCCAGTCGTTCCGGGTTGCTGTTGCAAATACGTGCTTTTCATATACAAAACTTTCTTCCGTTTCAGAAAGGCAAGCGGGAACGACCGGCGCCGCAACAGAAAGATTCGGCTGATGAAATCAAGACTGCCGATGAGGATACTGTTGACGCGAAACAGGAGACCAATGTCGAAGGTATGTGCCATTGCGATGAAGCGAAAAGTTGCAGCACTTTTGTCATTCTTATTCTCCGGCGCAGGCTCAGTCCCGCCCCTTGGCCTAAGACTAGGTTCAACATCAGGCATGGGCCAAGCCCAGCCAATGTCAAACAGTGCTTCTCGGTATTAGTGCGGCTGTGTAGCTGCGTATTATTCGTTGATTCCAAATGCGGATGCCTATATACAGTTGCGACAGCCGAGCCATCCACAATCGAATCCCAATTCTTGGCGTTCCCATCAACGGCCGAACTGAACGCCCGATTCCGTCGATTGATGACCCTCTACCAACGCAGTGCTCGTGTCGTACATGTCAAAGACGAGGCCACGAAAAAGGTGAACTCGCTCATTGTCTGAATTTACACTGGTTAAACGGTGGTCTTTAACGACTTACGCACATGTTACACACTTTACATGAGTGCTTATGTTGCGGCTTATATGTTTCACTTCGACAACGATCACTATAATTTTTAGTGTTACGAATATTGATATCTTTCCCACTTGTAACAATGACTAAAGCATCAGTAACAGATTTCGACGAAATCCTGTGCACAGAAGTGAAGCTTCGTGATACCATCAAACAACAGTGTTCATTCTCCAGAAAACCGCCCGTTTCGAACAAACGCAGGCGTTGTTGCAAGAGCGCGAATTTCGCAAGCTGTCTGAGCGACAAAGGTTTGCATTGTTTTCCTCATACACTTGTGTACCTTTACCTTGTCACACATTAACAACAACTGTTAGTAACATGCAGATGGTCTCGCCGCGAAGAGAACGATTTCTACCGTACTCTTGTTGGTTACGGTGTTGAGGGCGATGTGGAGACTCATGAATACGAATGGTCGAGGTTCAAACGACTCGCAAAGCTGGATCATAAATTCGACCAGGTATGTACAATGCATGTACGTGTAGGCTTTGTACACAACATCTTTCATGCTTTATCATATTTTCTATAAACCGTTCTGTGTGAATTGTTATTTGCCGTTTCAGACCCTATCCGACTACTACATGGCATTTACGGCGATGTGCAAACGCGTATGTCACAAACCAATGACTCCCGTTGAAGGTTTGCGACTAGCCCGAATGCAGAACTTTCAAAAATCGCTCAATCGTGTTATGATTTAACACGGTTTTTGCATTCGTTGCAGAAAGTCTTTCCATCATTCCCGAGTCGGTCTCAGAAGAACGCGCCAATAAAGTGTTGCAACGGGTGGAGTTCATGTCTCGAATCCGCACGGCTCTCAAACATCCAAAGTGAGTCTCTTACATGACCTTGTAGTTCACCTTTTCAGCTGTCCGAAGTAATCCGTACTTCTATTCCTTTAATTCTGACCGCTGATGCTTTACGTGAACTCAACCTCTTTTCTAATCAGTATTACCTAGTTTTGTTATCTTTTTAAGCTTTTCTCAATTAATTTTTCGCAAATAGTTTTGTTATCGAGAAACCCGTTCTTGATGAAAGAAAATATCTTGAAGTATTCTCATGTGCATTTGCTAACTAATGTTTCAGGCTTACGGAACGTGTTGTTAATTGCAAACGCACGCCTGACCTGCCGACTTGGTGGGAACCGGGTACCAAACATGACATCGATCTGCTGCGTGGTGTTGCAAAGTTGGTGTTTGATGGTTATTGTTGTTATTGTGCTGGGGGCGGGTATTCCGTATTTATGCAAGACGGCTACCTATCTTGGACATTATGCTAAGGCTTTAGGCATGGCTTTAGGCTTAGCGTTAGGCCTACTCCTACACAGCTCCAAGCAAACATCTATTTAGGCGACTGCTGTTTTTTAACCCTCTGCTTTTGTCAAGGACAAATGTTGTCGTGCACTGCAGCAGAACAATTTTTGCAGAAGACCAAGTCAACTTCGAGAATATCTGCGAGATTGCTGATAGATACGTGTTCATCTTTTCTTTCAGGCACGGTCTGAACAAGTGTGAGGAGTACATCATACCAGATCCGGAGTTCTGTTTCTGCGATATTTGGCGTCAGCTGCAAAAGGAAAGCATCGAAATGAAAGAGAAAGAAGAGGAGGACAAGGAGAAAAAGCACGGCGAGGCGGAGGAATCTGGCTCGGACAAGCAACCCAAAACACCCGGCTCCACTTTGGTATCTGACCTGGATATGACAATATCTCAGATACTTGCACAACAGAGTGTCAGCGTGTTGCAATGGCCGAAGGTGTGTTGTCTATGCTTCTTGACGCTTCACGTTAGACAAGCCCGGTCTAGCAATGGCTTATTTGATTTCCTTGCGCGCCTTATGCCTACGTGATGTTACTTACTAACCTCCAACTTAGCCATTCAAACACGCAGGAGCGCATGCTGATATTCCGTTTACAAAACATCTGCTACACAATCGAGCACGGTGACTGGCCCTGCGCTTTGGGCGTGAGGGGTGCTGCTGGGGGAAGACCTAGTGCAACGGTGACACCGGCACAGTTGGACATCGATGCACAAAGTGACATGACTGGAGGTATTAATCAGCATCCTGATTCTTGTTGTATTGAAAATATTTCGCATCAACGTATCATGAGCATGACCAACCACCCTGAGAACTGAATGGTGTTATGTTGCTAGATGAACGCAGAAGATTTCTTTGTTGTACAGGGTCGTCTGAGAGAACATTTATGACGAAATTCCTCATTTTTCGCGAGTTATTAAATGGTAAAAACATTTAAATTGTCCCAGACCGCGAGACCCCTCGTGACACACCGGCTCTGCTGTTCGGTGACGAGGCACGCGATTCGCCGTCCATGCGACCAACCACGCCCAAGACGCAGACGGGCAAACGCGGTAGGAAACCGAAACAATGGACACAAACAGGTTGGTGTGGTCGAGTATTGGTGGTTTTATTCTCTTTACTACTGTGCCTGATTCTTCAGCGACGGCCTCCGCATCATCGACCAGCACACCTCGGACCAGTTCACAAACGGGTCAGGGGGCGTCGTCAGGTGCCAATCCATTACAGGACCTGATGGAAGCCGAGAAGGAACGTATGCGAGCCTTAATGCATCAATCATTCCTACAGCAACTCGAGCAATTCCCGTTCGCTGCTGCCGCTATGGGCGCTGGTATGTGTGATCGTCTTGATAATTTGTATCGTATTAAGTTTATTTACCCGGAGGGCAAAACACAACATGTATGCAAGTATGCCACGATTGCAAGAACAGGTACCCACCTGCCATAAGTTCCGAAGATACCAAGCAAATGTGCACAAACTTATAAAGATGCCGGGGACAGTGTTTGTGAAATATTGAGTCTGATACTGTGAGAGACGAGAGAGCACATTATATCGTTCTTCATCCGCATTTTGCTGCACTGCCTTCAAAATTTTTGGGATTCGTTTTTGGATAGCTGAGAAAGGCAGCACATTGAACACAGCATTGGACAGTGATAGCGATACGAGTGAGCCTTGTGGGCACGCATTGCTTTAGATCTGTGCACGCAGTTTCGGCCCATAATGCCAGACTGCAATGGCGCCCTGGGGCTTCTCATTGACAAAAGCGCCAGCGGTCACCACAGATCTCTTTTGATCGCAAAGTGCACTGGGTGCTGTCTTGTGGATGTGTTTTGCCAAAATTGCATCCACGTGTCTAACGCAATGCGTGAACACACGACTAAATCGTATCGTTATTGATCTATCCTCTTTTGTCTACGAGACAGCACCCAGTGCACTGGACAGCTACCGGAGTTTTCCACTTAAAGCCCCGGGGGCTCTATGCGGAAATTGGTGGAAAATGGACCCTCCGACCAGAAAGAAAAAATCCAATTAGAGCCCCCGGGGGCTTTCAGTGGAAACGTTTCCACTTACAGCCCTCGGGGGCTTTAAGCGGAAAACTGGGTGTTTTCATCGTTGTCAGTAGGGACACTTTAGGCCAGCATTTTGACATTCTGATACCATATTTCAACCTGATTGTGAGGATCTTCATCTAAACGTGGCAAAACGTTGGTAAAATAACAGAAAAGTGCGGTATTTTGGTCATTCTTGCACTAGTTTGAACTATTTTGGCAAGTTTACTGTTCGTTGTAAAATCAATGGTCCGTAAAAAAATAAATCCAATTAGAGCCCCCGGGGGCTTTAAATGGAAAATTTTCCACTTAGAGCCCCCGAGGGCTCTATTCGGGGGGGGGCTTTAAGTGGAAAACTCCGGTAGTCACTCCATTGATTGAATGCAGCTAAATAATATGTATGGTGTGGTTGTGTTGCAGGCGGCCTGAACCTGGCCGGTATTCCCGGTCTGTCGGCCGAGGCAGCGGCTGGTGCATTCAGTCCGACCACGCTGGCTGCACTCGCTCAATCCCTGCAAACTGAAGGTACTGCTGCTGCGGCACTACAGGATCAGGAGGTGCTCAACCTGTCCACCAAGAAGGTACGTTTTCTCGTTTGATTTCAAGTCTTCTCAATGTAGTGGGAAATGCATACGCAGTGCGCCCAGGAATTATAGCGATTTATGCAATAAGCTTGAAACATGCCGTTCATAATTTGTGAAACTTTTTTTTCGAAACCACCTGGCCGTTATTCCGTTAATTTATTCTGTTGCTTTGCGAACTTTGTCACACATTTATGTCTGCAAGGGAATAAGGACTCATGCCGATAGGAATAGGAACTCAATACAATGACAATAAACACTTTTATACACAGGCCACGGAGAAGAAACAGGCATCAACAGCGGCGGCAGCACAGCCTTCGAGCAGTGCCAAGGCATCCACATCGACTGCGGACTGCGAACAAGCGAATGCTGCTGCTGCTGCTGCGTCCACGCTGGCCGGACTGCAGTTCAACGACATCATGCAGTTGGCCAATATGCCACCCGGTATGTGTCAGGGGTGACGTTAGTGTGGCATACAAGGAATGCAGCCTCGTCACATAGTGTAGGCCCGAGCCCAAACCAAATTGTGGGCATTCTTCACATTGATGAACATTGTCTGCGTGCCTGACAGCTGTTTCTACACCTATTATCCCCTTGCAGATACCCGTGTGCCGGTTGTGAACCTGAAGGACGGCAGTCGATTAACGGGTGCCGACGCACCGACACTGCGCAATCTGGCACAATGGCTGAGTGAACATCCCAATTATGTGTTTGATTTGCCAACAACCGCTGATGTGAGTAATTCACACTTGTTCAACGCAAAAATGGTTTTTAGCATATGGTGAAACTTGCTATAGTTTTGCAAGCATGTTGTCTTTCTTTCATGTCTCAAAGTTTATGTTTATAGAATGAACAACGTGACAAGGAATCGTACCCTGCTTGCACATTTCAGCAATTGGAGCCCGGCGAGATCCGACGCGCATCAAAAGCATCCGAAGCAACGGTGCGCAAAGCTGATGTTTCACCTGAACGTTATATAACGGTGGTGCATCGCAAGGATGGCCATAAGCTGAGTGGCTCGAAGGCTCCGACATTGAAAACAATCGTGACCTGGTTGGACAAGAATCCGGATTGGGATGTGGATCAGGGTTGTGCGTCGTTGGTCAAGGTGAGGCTGACTAACAAAATTGGACTATTTTTTCGTCTTTTACATCTGCTAATCAAATACATATAGTCATTCAAACACCACAGAACAAGCACCGTTATGTATTACCTTGACTTGTAATCATGCACAATGACATGCACAGTGAACACATGCCTATCATGCACAATTCTTACGGCAGTACGATTTATGCCTTGCGGCTTGTAAAGTTCCATGCCCACTTGAAAAATAAAATGAATGAGTGACGTGCGATACCCAATCACCCACCTGCTCTTGCTTGCAGTCAATCGTGCCGGACAAGTCGCGTATTGCTGGTGCAGCACCGAAGTCAACGCCAGCCCCGTCCGTGACCACTCGATCACAAGCATCGACCAGCGGCAGTGGCAGCGCTGCAGCTGCGTTGAAACAACAACAACAACGCAGAGAGCAGGAGGCCGCCGCGCAAGCACAAGCACAAGCGCAACAATTGGCTGCATTGGCTGCTTTAGACCCGTTCACTGCTGCCTCTTTACTTGGTTGGTTGAGTTTCGGTCATGATAACGCTGTGTTGCTCTCAAATGGCGATATTGAGAAAGTGGAGTGCCTTTGCAGGTTCGCTTGACCCGACGAGTCAACTGCAAATGCAGGCAGCGATGTTAATGGGCTGCGGCGGTGCGTCGAGTCTGTTGGGTGGATCGCTGAGTCAACAACACAATCAGGCAGCTGCATTGATGGGTCTGTCACCGGGCGCATTTGGTGGTCTGTTGTCATCCAGTTCACCATTCAACATCAACCAGCTGTCAGCTGCACTCGGCGTCACACCCACTGCAACTACAACCACCACCACCACCAATGCAAAGAGTGATGCTATGGCTGCTGCTGCTAAGGTATTGGCATCATGCTTGACTAGTTTGTCATCAGTATGGAGCAGATAGTGTCCACGCAACGATGGGCAAGTCAGTATTACTGTTCGGTGCTCAGAGCATAACAAAATGCTACCGAGCTACCAAAAAAAGGGTAGTTTAGAGATGTACCTGCATTCACTTGCACGAGCCCATTGCCAAAGCATAATCATCTAATATTTTCCTCCCAAACTGTCTGATTTGCAGGACGCATCGCGTCGTTCAGTTGCCCAGCCACAGTTGTCGGCAGTGACAAGCACGACACAAACGTCAACGACCAAAAGCACACGATCGACCAGCAAGCCGACGACCAGCGCAGTCACATCGACGCAACAGCTGGCGCAGAAGAAGGCCGATGCCGCTGCCAAACAACAACAGGTTTGGCTCGTGCTTTTCATTCAACTATTGCTGTCTGAATTTTGGTTGGTGATCCACGCGAGCGAAAGTCATACGTGTTACGTCACCATTCGAATACGAAAGCAAATGCAGTATCTATTCAGAAATAACCGTGCATATTTGATTTCAGCAAGCAGCAGCGGCAGCAGCACAAGCACAACAAGCAGCTGATCTGACACAGGCTGCATCGCTGGCCGCATTGGCCGACTTCGAGAGCAATCCGTTCTTGGCTGCAGCTGCACTGCAAGCCGCGGGACTCGACCCGACGACACTTGCTGCTGCTGGTTGGTTGTGTCGCGGTAGAAGGCATTTCACTTGAGAACGTTTTTGTAGTCATGCAGATCGACTCGTATGTATATGTATACCCAGCTCTCTGCCCGTTTACCCACTCCGACTCCACTCAGCTGGAGGTATGGTTTACCCTGTAGCCCGTTATGTCGTATGCGTATCCAATGTTCATCACAGTCGCTAAACAAACTCTCCTGCATCTATTTGCAGGTGTGTTCGGTGGTGCTGGTGGTCTGAGCCCGGCGATGCTCGGCAATATGCTTGGTGGATCAGGCAGCGCTGACCAAGACGCAGCCAATCTGGCAGCTATGGCACAATTGCAGTCATTGATGACCGGCATGGGACCGGCTGGACTCGCCGGATTGGACCCAGCACTTATGGCTGCTGCCGGATTCGGTAAGTCGTATTTTTATGTCAACTCGTCTATTAAGCATATGGCAGTCAACACTTGTCAACATTTGGCGCCTCGGCACAAATGAGTGGATCGACCATGTTTCAAACCTTTTTGCGCAGACTGTTTTTCGTGCGTATTCTTGCAACAGAGTTTTGCGTTTGTTGCACAGCGTGCGTTCATTTGAGCTTTTATTCAAACCAAACCTGACCGTAAAATGTTGTCTTTTGCGCATATACAGAACACATGTATTATACGAAATAAATGCTGCCACATCATTCCCCAGGTTGACAAAGACATCTTATACAAAAAACTAGCCAATCAGCGACCGCAATTCAATCTCTCAGTTGCACGCACAGGTCTGCCAGCGTCCAGTCTGGGTGCATCTATATCGACGCCCGGCTTCACGATGCCCTCACTCACTGCGAGCACGACACAATCTGCAAGCAACACAACTGTGGCTGCATCCGGCGCCAAGTCCTGTTCGGCTACGACCAGTGCCGCTGCAACTGTCAGTGGCTCGACAACCGCCGCGAAAAAAAGTGAGAAATATATATGGAATCATTAGAAACAATGATAAGAGGTTTTGGACGTTTTGGGAAACGTTTTGTGAACAAGTGATCGCACTCTTGGTTTTGTAGGCAGTACAACCAAATCTGTGAGCAAACTGAACGAATTGGTCTCGAAATTGGCGGCTGCACAGAAATGTGAGGACACAACTACAAACAGTGGTGATCAGTGATACAAGTATTGATTGTGATCGAACGTGTTCGAGTCTCTCCCTGATTGTCAAGGACATTTGATTACTGTTGTTAATCTCAGCGTTCTTTTCAAAAATATTGTTGCTTCTGGCACACTGTGTATACATATTTTATGTAGGACCTTGTTTGTTACCATTCTCGTTTGTTGTTGTTTGCAATCGATTTATGTATTTTGTACTTTTCTCTTGTGTCTCTCTTATCGAGCTGTGGCCACCTTGTTTGTTCCAACCTAAAACAATATTTTTTCGTTGTTGTTATTGTTTGCTGCATTTTTGTACGTTACGATCTTGCTGTTTAAGGTTATTTTTGTTTTTTATTATTGTTTTGCTGCTAATTATTTTTTACGATTTAACTGCTATTAATTGAAATCGACGACTAATTGTGCGAGTGTCGTTGTTGTTATGTTGTGCATGTGTGTACTGTTTACAACTTTTTGTGGGTACTTTATTCTCCAGCTTTTTACACGTTTGCACGTTTTACAAGTCGTGTCATTTCTTTTCATTGCTATGAAGCAAAGTGCTACACACACAAACTCTGATATACTTGTACATAATTATGTTGTTTGTCTTTTTGTCTGTGTGGGTCACGGACAAAACAACGGGAA
Organism: Rhynchonema sp. JSB1_4; assembly: GCA_030248065.1. Classification (NCBI taxonomy): domain Eukaryota; kingdom Metazoa; phylum Nematoda; class Chromadorea; order Monhysterida; family Xyalidae; genus Rhynchonema; species Rhynchonema sp. JSB1_4. The sequence goes on from JASAMV010006833.1 coordinate 31,366, forward strand.
CAAAACAACAGGTACTGAAGGCCCTTAGGCTTAGATGTATGGTTAGGCGTAGAGCTGGGCCTTCACTTTTGTCAGCACATGTGTGCACTGTCTTTTGAAAACCGCTGCTTTGGCCCCGCTGTTTTGTAGGTGACACGACTGTGTTAGTGATGATTCGTGTTTTAATTTTTGGCAACCTTGTTTAACGAACGTTGTGTTTTGTATGAAGCTTGCTCTCAATAAGACTATTTTACAAACCGATCTGAACCGTTCAAATTTTGATGATAAGGGTCAAGATTGTTTCCTTTCTGTTTTATTTTACGTTTCATTTGTGAAGTCGTGCGTTAACTCTTTATAATTTTTACTGCTTTTTACAGCAACTAATGACACAAAAATGTGCAAAGTTTTCATTTTCTTTTTTTTTGAATTCCTGCGTGCACACTGCATCATCCCCGTGCAAAACAGTAAACTTTATCATACTATCGTCTTCATGGCCCCAAAATCCAACATGTGAAACATTTAGCACTTTTTAAGCCCGTTTTTTCTCTTTCTTGACATTATGGTACGAAACGGAGATCAGGATCGGGCCGGGAAAGTGGGAAACTGCTGCCCCAAGCCCCAGGCCCAGCGTTGCAACACAACAAAAAAGTTTTTTAAACTGCTTGTTTTTTCCAAAAAAGGTCAAAACATCTCCGGCCGGCTCGAACCAAAAGTTCAAAACCCCGGCCCGAACCTGGACCGGCCCGATACCGATCCTAATCTCTGGTTGCCGTAGAACCTAAATAGGGCCCCCAGCCCCCGCCCGGAACAAAGCCCCTCCCCGGAATAGAGCCCAAGCCCAGCCCCCCAAAAAGGGGTCAATGATTATAAGGCCCCCGCCCCCGGAATAGAGCCCCCTGAATGAAATCCCCACCCCATACATTAGTGTAGGTATTAAAGGCAAGGCTTGATAGTCGTAAGCACACAGTGCTGTGGCTGGCTGGGGGACTGGATCCCCCACAAAAAAAATTCTGGGTACAGTACCCCGGTATATCCCCCTTTTTTGGCCGGCAAGCCCCCGGACAAACTTTTCGGAATGTCGGGCCGGGCCGGGCCGGGGTGGCCGGCAGTGTAGTTCCTGGTCCGGCGCGGCGGTTAGTGTACCTACCCCTTTTTTCCGTGAGGCGGTTAGTGTACCTCCCTGGGGGGGGAAGTGGGGGGGAAGACCCAAAATCAGGAAAAAGTCACTTTTTGAGGTAGAAAATTTGACCTATTTTTACCCCTTTTTGGAAAAAATTCTTCAGAACAAAGGTATTTTGGCGACTTTTGAGAACATTGACCTAAAAATCACACATTTTAGGCCTAAAAATGCCCATTTTAGGCCTAAAAATGGCCATTTTAGGCAAAAGTTGAGGCGGTTAGTGTACCTGACGCGGCGGTTAGTGTACTAGTGTACCTTGGTCGCGGCGGTTAGTGTACCTTAGGGGGGGGCCCCCCCTCCCCCCCCAGGAACTACACTGGTGGCCGGCCCGAAAAGGCCCGACATCATCGAATTTCAATAAAAAATCGTAATTTTTTAGGCTAAATTTGCCAAAATTTCTCGCGATTCTGCAAATTAGTACCGACTCCCATGATTATCAGGTATTTTTAAACCAAAAAAAACAGTAATTTTTGCACCAAAAAATTGCTTCAAAATGTTATCAGAAAAAGTCGGGCCGAAAAAATCGGGCCGGGCCGGGCCGACCCCCGGACCTCGTCGGGCCGGGCCGGGCCGAGGTAACCCGGCCCGATTCCCACCTCTGGAGCCCCCCTTGTATTTAGGTTTTTACGGTAACTTAAATTCTTCTTGTCTCTGCAAACGTCTGCATATTTATCTTGTGCTTGGCCTGTCTGTGTCTCGTGATGTAATTTCTGGCGGCATAAAATTTAGCAGCTGTCTGATAAGCAGATTCACTTTTGAATTTGATGTTGAAGTTCAACAACAGCCGGTTTCAGTGCCGGATTGAGCCCATCGATTTGGGTTTAATTACAGATAGCTTTGTCATGTTGTTCATGTGCTGATCACAATGTTTCAAACGGCAACGTTGCTACTCTCTTAGGTCCTTATTTTAACCAGCCCGAAATGGTTGCCGCCCGGCCACAACAGGGTGCACACGGTCATTCACATGGGGCACGATATGGCGGCGTGCATGGCAGCGCTAGAGGTTAGTTGGTGATGCTGACGGCCCGAATGAGTTTTTCTTTTGTTTGTGTCTTACCTTACTGTCGTCTGTCCTGTCGGCAGTGTAGTTCCTGGGGGGGGAGGGGGGTCCCCCCTAAGGTACACTAACCGCCGCGACCAAGGTACACTAGTACACTAACCGCCGCGCCAGCCGGTACACTAACCGCCTCAATTTTTGCCTAAAATAGGCAATTTTAGGCCTAAAATGGGCATTTTTTGGCCGAAAATAGGCGATTTTTAGGTCGACGTTGTCAAAAGTCGCCAAAATACCCTTGGAAAATCCAAAACAAAACCAAAACTCCCCCCCCCCCCCCAACCCCACAAACCCCCCCCAACAAAGGGATGCGAGAGCATTGTGTGACTGTTGTATTTAGCAAATTGTTGAAAAAATTAATTTGGAGTCCTGTCTACGCCTAGGTTTCGCGGGGTATTCGAGACCATCGGCGTGACGTTGTGCCCCCCGCTCGTCAGCCGAATAGCACAATCGCCATGTGAAACTCACTTAGTAAAAATGATAAATTTTAAAAGAAAAAAAATTGTCTTTTTAGAGAAAAAAAATATCTAAGAAATTAATAAATTGTAAATTGTATTACTGTTGCAATGTCGATAAGTAATATGAGTAAAACATAATGCTGTTTATGACAAAACTGGGTGTTTTCTAAAAAACGGGGAGTCACAATTACCCAGTTTAGATAGCTGTGGTGAGTTTTTTAATTATGTGTTTATGAATTAGTTTTTTGTTAAGCAGGTTGTATTTCCATAATTGTTTTCTATATCTGGTTAGATAGTGTAGTATGATGTCAATGATTGCTGGTTTTTTGAATCCTCTTTCCATAAGTTTCCTACACATGTGTGTAACAGCTTCCAGCCATTGTTCTTTAGTAGCGAGTAATCTGTTGAATCTGATACACTGTCCAGTGATCATACCTTTGAGTAGTCTGGAATGTACGCATGAATCTGCATCAAAGTATTTGCTTATCCAAAATTTGAAGTGATTTGTTTTGTCATATAAGTGTATTTTTTGCGTTTTTGTTTCAATTGTTAGATCTAAGTAGTTAATAGTGTTGTTTGATGCTTCTTTATTGAGCTTAAGTTCTTTTGGGTAGATTTCTTTATGTATTTTATCAAAATTATAGTTTATGACTAACGTGTCATCTACATATCTAAATATTGGTGTGTCAATGTATATTCCTTTGTTTTTTTGCGAAAGAAATTTGAATTCTTCTGCGCTAAGGGTGAGGTCTGCAAGTAATGAAGATGCGTTGCCTCCCATTGGTATTCCTTTTATTTGATGCCAAATCATATTTCCCACAGAGATGTAAGATTGTGAAAGAACGGTGTTAATTAATTTCATAATGTTGGTTTTATGAAATGTAATATGTCGTTGTGATGTAAAAGTGTCATCACAGTAGAATATTTTGCTGTAATTGTAATTGTATGGTACGGCTATACTTTGCTTTTGGTTATTACAAAGTAATGTGATTAGGAAATTCATTGCTTTAAGTATGGTGTCATGTTTTAGTTCTGTGTATAAAGTGCTGAAGTCATATGAAGCTGCACTGTATATATGTCGATTGCTTAATTTATCGTGTATTGTTTTAGCGACTTGGTAACTGTTATCTACCGAGATGTATAGTTTTTTGTTTGATCTGTGTTCTGATTTTTTAGTGTACGCTATAAAGTGTTTTTTGAAGAATTTTAGAATGTATAGTAGTAGTTCGGCTAGTGGTTTAGTGGTTGCTTTACTTGCTCCTGATATTTCTCTGAATTTAATTGGGTTTTTGTGGAATTTGGGGATGCAATAAAGGTTTGGAATAGTTGGTTCGCTATTATATTTGAAATTTGGTATAAAGGTTTTTGTTATGCTTTCATGGTATTGTTTGAGTCCATCTATGGTGTAGTTGGATTGTACATATGTGGTGTTGTTTGTACCAATGAGACCAATTGTTTTTAGAATTGTTTCGATGTAGAAAGTTTTGCACATGATTGCGTAGTTGTAACTGGCTTTGTCTACGCATGTGATGACGTATTTTTCGTGAATTGCGTCAATGTGTTCTTGTATATTATTATTTGGGTAAATTTCTGGTATTTTGAATTTACGCAAATTGTTGGTCATTATTTTTGATAGTTCAGTGTAGTAGTTGTCATTGTGAGACTTTTGTTTGTTTGTCAAATATTTTTTGAAAGGTTTGATGCATTCTTGGATGATGTTATTTGCATTTGACTGTTTTGGTGATCGGTAATTGGTTCCTTTCAGCATTAGATTTTCCAAGCGAGGTATATTTAGCACTTTGGGGTTTCCAGTGATTATGTGACCATGAATCGGATCGGTGTACATTGATTCCTTGCAATTGCAAGAATTTTTATTATGTTTGTATTTTTCGATAAATTCTTTTATGTTGATGTTTTTAACAGTGGAGTTGTAGTTGTACAACTTCATACAAAATTTTGTGTTGTATTTGTAAACGATTTCTATGTCGTTAGTGTGATTGATGTTATGTTTGCGTTTTAGTGTTTTGTTGTTGTATAAACGACCGAGATTGAGTACTTCTACCTGCTTATTGATGAAAGGAACGACAATTCTATCTTTCTTTTTATCTGGTTGTTGTTTTGTAAGTTGTTTGTCGTAATATCCGACAAAGAAGCCCATAATTAAGGCTTTGGTGGTTGGGTCGCAGTTATGTGAGTTTATTTTCTTGTACGCATAATTTAACGTCTTTTTTGAGCAGCTTTTTAGGAATCTGTAAACGTTGTTCATGTTATCTTGGTTTTGTAAACTTTCTACAGTTTCGAGTACATTGGTGTCTAGGATCTTGCTTCTTGAACGTTTGTTTCCTCTGTATCGATAGCGACGATCTAATTTGGTTGTAAAGTATGGATTTTGTTTGCTTTCTTCCATAAGGTTTGTGTTAGTTGCTAAACCATATCCCTTAACTACTTCGTTAAGACCATAAGGATATGCTGTGTTAAGTATTTCAATCCAGTTTTGTTCTTTTTTTAAAAGGTTTTGTTTATTCTGGTTAATATTTTCAAGTTCGTCGAGAACGTATATCATCATGTTCCTTGAACCGTGTTTTGTAAAGTGTTGTACAAGTTGTGTGGTTTTTGTTGAGTATTCAATATCGTGCTTGTGTTCTTGAAAGCGTGTTTTTAAAGTTCTTTTTGTTTCACCAACGTATTGTATGTTACAGACTGCGCATTCTATGCAGTAGATGATATTGTTGGAGTTACAGTTGTAATAACCTGTACCAGGTTTACAGAAACTTGTGTTTGTGACATTGGATTTGATTGTATTTCTTGAAGTAATATGGTCGCATGTTTTACAATTATTTTTGTCGCATGCTTTTGTATGTTTGTGCTTGACTTGGTTTGTAGTTTTTATAATTTTAAGTTTTTCATGCGTGTTTTGTATTTGATAAACCGTAAGATTTGAAGGTGGGTTGGGGTTTTGGGAGTTGTTTGTCCAAAAAGAGTCCAAAAACAAAGAGTGTTTGTTTGAATCGCGATGTACAAGCATGATTGTGCGTAGTTTGGTAGTGACGGTTCTAACCCAAAAATTAGGAGAAATACCCACCTATAAGTCGTAGGTACGAATGTAATGGTTTTAACGGAATGCATAAAAAATCATAATATGAACCAAGTCAATGACAGAAAATAGGTAGTGTGAAAAACTGTATTCACAATTGGATTTCGCCTAGTTGATAGTACGAGCAAACGTGAATGTTTTGTGAGTGTATGGCACCCGTGAGGGTACCCAAGACGGGTTGGCAGACACCGAAGTGAATGCCCAAGACGTGAGTAGCACACACCGAAGTGTATGCTCAAGACAGGTTGTACGTAGTAAAAGCGCATGGTACATGACAAGTAAAATAATAAAAAATAAATGTACAAAATGGAGGTTTTCTGAAAACCAAGAAATTGAATTTTGGAAAAAGAGTTGTGTTGATATTTGTGCGAAATTGTTGTGTGGTTGTTTTAGGTTAGGTTTCTAAAGTTTACTATAAGAAAAAGATTAATCGTTTCTTATGCTAGTTCACAAAGAATTTAAGCAATAGAGAGTAGGCAACGGGCGAACCACAAGTTAGCCTACTTCTATTGTAAGTGTAAAGGGATGCGAGAGCATTGTGTGACTGTTGTATTTAGCAAATTATTGAAAAAATTAATTTGGAGTCCTGTCTACGCCTAGGTTTCGCGGGGTATTCGAGACCATCGGCGTGACGTTGTGCCCCCCGCTCGTCAGCCGAATAGCACAATCGCCATGTGAAACTCACTTAGTAAAAATGATAAATTTTAAAAGAAAAAAATTGTCTTTTTAGAGAAAAAAATCTAAGAAATTAATAAATTGTAAATTGTATTACTGTTGCAATGTCGATAAGTAATATGAGTAAAACATAATGCTGTTTATGACAAAACTGGGTGTTTTCTAAAAAACGGGGAGTCACACAAGAAAAAAATCTCCATAGAAAGGGTATTTTGGCGACTTTACGTCATTGGCCTAAAAATCACCCATTTTAGGCCTAAAAATGCCGATTTTAGGCAAAAATTGAGGCGGTTAGTGTACCTTAGGGGGACCCCCTCCCCCAGGAACTACACTGGCGCGGGTCTCAACTACAGTAGATCCGCAGGGGAACCAGCGCCCGAGTGCGCCATCGGCAATACGGTCTTTCGGTACCTGTGCTGAGGTTCTGGTACATATGCTGGATTAGTGTAGTGGCTGGGGGATTCCCCCCTAAGGGGTAGGTACCTCGCAACCACCCGATGGGGGAAGGGTAGGTACCTTGCAACCATCCCGGAGGGTACCTTGCAACAGTGCTGTGGCTGGGGGCGGGGTGGGGAGACCCCCAAAGGTACAGTATCTCCCCCTCGCCGGTACCGTATGTGGCCCCCGCACTGAGGTATAGTATCTCTCCCTCTCTGGTACAGTATATCCCCCAATTTTTTCGAAGTATTACCCCGAAAGTACCCTTTTTGGTCCAAAATGGCCAAAAATCGGGTCAAAATAGACTAAAAGCGCAAAAATTTGCAATTTTCTGCAAAGAACGACCCAGTTTAGGCCTAAAATGCCTATTTAGGGAAAAAATTGGAGCGGTTAGTGTACCTGACGCGGCGGTTAGTGTACCTTAGGGGGGACCCCCATAGGAACTATACTGGTTTGATCTTGTAATGCAAAATCAATGAGTTTTTTAGTATGAAAAAAATTTGCTCAAGGGCGGAAATTGATTAATAAAAAAAGCTAGTTAAACTCGTGTTTCCGCGGAGTTACGCATTCTTCGAGAAGCAACCCGCCCACACGAACATATTTTGGCTTTGACCTAAAATCGTCATAGATTTCGATTTCCACTCCTTAAGTGTTGGAAATACCCGGAATAGAGACCGCCGGAAGACAGCCCAGCCCCCAAATGAACTGAGTAAATTAATAGAGCCCTAGCTGGCAGTGTTGTGGCAGGCAAAGGGTTGCAAGGTAGCCTTGCGAGCAGTGGTGTAGCTGCCCAGGCGGGGCGGTAACCTGCTGTACTGCAAAAATGTGGGGCGGCGACCTACCTACTGTATCGGCCGAGCCAAGGGAAACAAATTTTTTTAGGTCTAGATATTGATGAAAATGGACTTTAAAACGCTAATAGCGCGCGATTTTTCGCCTATTTGGAGGAGTGAAAAATACTGATTTTATGCCGTTGTGAGCCAAAAATCGCAACCTACTGTACCAGTGTGGACGGCGACGGCGACCAACCTACTATGCCGAGATGCAGCATCGACCTCCCTCCTGCTGTACCTCCCCCACTCCCCCCAGCTACACCAGTGCTTGGGGGGATGGATCCAGATGGTTGAAGTTTACCCCCACCCCGCTACCCAGCCTCCAGAAGGTTACAAGGTACCCTTGAGATCCCAAAAAGGGTGCTTTTTGCATGCATTGTACTGCAAAAAATTGATACTTCTTGCATTTTAGCCGAAAGTTTACCTAACATAGCTATAGTGTGGAGGTTTGCGCGCGGAACGCGCGATTTTTGAGATTTTGAGGTCGAAAACACCCATTTTTGCCTTTGAAAACCATTGATGGTCATGGTCGCAAGGTACCCTCCGGGATGGTTGCAAGCAAGGTACCTACCCTCCCCCCATCCCCCAAGGGGTGGTTGCATGGCGGGGGAATCCGACACTATACTTGCGGGCCGGAAAAAAACCGTTTTTTTCGGGAAAAAAAACCGAAAAAAAAACGTTTTTTCCGAGGCCCGGAAAAATACGTTTTTATTTTTCCGGAAATTTTTCCAAGTGGCAACTTTTGGAAAAAACTTTTTTTCCAAAAATTTTCGAGATATTTTCCAAGGTTGCGAGGGGATGTTGTCAAAACCAATGTAAATCGGTACAAAACAGTTCAAAATGAGCACTTTTTAATCTCCAAGTGCATTTTTAGCCTGTTTCAGGCCATTTCCCGACGAAATTTTCTCAAAAAATAGGCGTTTTTGGACCATGGGTATCCTTAAGTACTGGAAAAATATTTGAAAAAAAACGTTTTTGTTTCCAAAAATATATTTTGCGGAAAAATGCGCAAGTATTTCCGACCTCCATCCTCTCGGCCACTACACTGCTCCCTGGTCCCTTGTATTCATGTTTTCTCGATACTTTGTTTTTTTATGCCCAGCTGTCATTTGAAATGCTTTATTCTCTATCTCTAGCTCTTCTTATAGCCAAGTAAAGTGGCACAAGAGCCCATTCTAGCTACAGAATGTCCGTCTATGATTTGCAGCCAATTTCACGTCTCATCAACTGTCGAATGGCCGCGTGTCGCACTATGGCCGTAGCAATCTGCCCGTTCACCACACTACGGCTTCAACGCCACGTGGTGGTTTCGAAGGACCAATGACGGCACCATGGCGGAAAACGGTGATTATGTTTGACATTTTGTAAAGGCAAACTACGGTAACACGAGCGCGATTTCGGAGGTGGTGCGCTTACAAAACATAAAGAAAGAGAAAATCATCATGCGCCCCGTTGTATTCTACAACGTGTAACATTTCCCGAATCAGCAGCCACGTATGAATGTTTAACTGATCTGCTACTATACTTGGTTGGGCGCTCTGTGTTACTGTTACGACCTAAACCTAAGTCTCTGCACAAATCTCCTTGCATATTTCGCTAAGATTGATACGTACGTTTGACATGAACTGGTAACCCATTCCTGTTAGCTTGTGTGCCATTTTTTACCAGCAGTTTCACAGCCAAATTTTCCAGCTGTGCATTTCAGGTGAGCATATTCAAGCAACCTGTCACTCTGGTGCACACAACCAGCAAACAGACCAAAGCCACGCCAAGTAACAATCCAGCCCTGATCTCGAAAGCCAGCAGCACGAAGGATAAACCGAAACAGGTGCAAACGTATTATTCGAGCGCTTGGCATCATGCGGGGCACGGGGCAGTGACCTTGATGCAAGTATTAAATTTTTTTCAAAACAATCTTTGTTCGTGATCCACGTTAGGGTGCTGTGCGGTATTTGGGGGATGCCGACACCCGACGCCTGCACTACGAAATGACCTGACACCAGGATGTTTTTTTTCAAAAATGGGCAGGGGCGAAAATAGCCACTTGCCAAACTCAAAATTCAAGTAGCGATCGGAACCAAACGTTTTATTTTGGTACTAAAATCAATCAGCAGTTGCAAGCGCGCCAACTTTTTGGACAATTTGAACAGGTGGACGACAAAATTTGCGTGGAAAGCAGTTCAGTCATCCAGATAAATAACTAAAGTGCTCAACATAGTCACATTATGCAAGTGGCGATAATCCCCATCTGACCCGTAACTTGCCAAGTGGCGATTTGGAAATCTCAAGTGTCAAGTGGAGAAGTCGCCACCTCTGGTGGCTTTCTAAAAACCCTGACACCCAAACATCAGATCAAACACAAACACCCGAACACCTGTTGGTCATTAGGGTTAGACGGATGTCGGGTGTCGGATGACAAAACAGTGCAGGTGTCTTGTGTCGGATGCCTCCAATGTCGGTGTCGTTTTTTTTGGGACCCGACGCTTACGGATCTAAATATTTTGCTGAGAGAAGAAGTTTTGTGAGAAAATTTTCTTCGAACCGAATGTTTCTGAAGGCGCAGAATGTTACATTTTGTCGTTTATTTCGTTCAAAAAAACTTGAATTCAGTAAATTGAGCCAAAAATTTGCATTAAAATGAGAAAATGAGCAAGGTATTGTCTGTTTTTGGTTCAAGGGCTAGATGGCGGGTGTCGGGTCTTTTTAGAACTGTCAGGTGTCGGCTTTTTTCTCAGATGTCGGGTGTCGGGTACTTCCAGATGTCAGATGTCGGGTACCCCCGACCACTTGGAACGGAAGGAGCCGGAGCCGATACACAAACACCCGACAACTGCACCTGCCACACCGCACCTTAGTCCACGCGAACATTTTGTAAATTGACGGTGTTATTATCCGATTGCTGTGAGACCAGGTCCGTGTTCTGTTGCAGGTGTTCTGGGCCAAGCGACTCGAACGTCTGCGTTGTATGCGTCCGTTGACCGGGGCCGATTTTGACACACAACAACAGCAGGAGAGTGACACGCGAACCTCAAATAATCGTGATGTTGACGGAACGGCTGAACAGACGGCACTGCCAAGTCGTATACAACGTGAGTTGGCTACATGAGCCCATCAGTCAACTGACTGAACCGTGGCTTAGCTACTAAACTAAAATGGACTTGGTGTCGAAAGTGGAAATTTGGCGCTAGAGTTAAAAAACAAGTCTTGGAGGCAGGAATTTATGAAATATCAAGAATTTTGCTTTTCATACAACTGGCCGGAAAATTGAGCCCGAACAGGCGCAGCAGGCGTGCACAAACATGAATCACATCCGCCAAACAAATTTCGTAGCCAGTTAGCTATGCATTTGCAGCACTCGGTCCGGACGTGGACGAAGTGACGGCGGTGGCGAGTCTGAACGCAGCGCTGTCCAATTCCAGTCCCCAATGTCATCCCGTCATGGGACAGACAAATCCAAAACGTAATCTCGACTCAAACATTGCTGCATTCGTCAATTCCGACCAACCGTTGATGCAGGTGGGCCATTTTATTGCTTAGTGCTACAGCCCACTATGTTATACTTGCGTATTTTTCCGCAAAATATATTTTTGGAAAAAAACCGTTTTTTTCCGAAAAAAACCGTTTGTTTCCAAATATTTTTCCAGTACTTAAGGATACCCATGGTCCAAAAACGCCTATTTTGGAGAAAATTTTGTCGGGAAATGGCCTGAACTAGGCTAAAAATGCACTTGGAGATTAAAAAGTGCTAATTTTGAACTGTTTAGCACCGATTTACATCGGTTTTGACAACATCCTTTCGCAACCTTTGGAAATATTTCGGAAATTTTTGGGGAAAAAAGCGTTTTTTCCAAAAGTTGCCACTTGGAAAAATTTCCGGAAAAATAAAAACGTATTTTTCCGGGCCTCGGAAAAAAACGGTTTTTTTCGGTTTTTTCGGAAAAAACGGTTTTTTTCCGGCCCGCAAGTATACACTATGTGTTCTGAAAAATCTTTTTTGTATCTGTACAAGCGTGCAATTCGGTTGCTGAACCAGATTGTGTTCATGTTTAATGTTCACGGTCATGTATCGCTGATTTTTTGCTCCCTTATGGAATCTGACATATTTTCGTTAGTTGTCAGAACGTTGGTGGCCACAATAGGAGGGTGCTGAATGCTGTGGTGAATTGCGTGATAAAATCAGATTTCAATAATGTTTCAGGCGGTGGTCGTGAGCGATCAGGATATTCTGACGCAAGAGAAACGAGTGTTGGATTCGCGTCGCAGGCTGGAAGAGCTTCGCAAACATTTTGGATAATAGTGTATCACACTCTGTGATTTCGCTGTTCTTGAAAAAATGGGCGTCAAATGTAAAATTAGTCTGCGATTCATTTGGTTGTCAAGTAATTTTTGAAAAGTGGAAATCCAAATGCCAAGTGCATCTCGTGAGTTCTGTTATTTCGACTGTGACGGTAGCGAATGGCCCGTTGTTGGCCCTTGTACAATGCAATGTGCTTTTACATCATCCAACCATCTCATTCGGTTTGTCTAACATGAATGTGGTTTCACGTTGTTTCGTCAATCGATAAACTGTATTTCTCCATTTTTGTTGCACAACATTTCCGAGTAAACGAAACGTCAAGATAGTATGGTGCATTTCGTTTTGTTCAATCAAGCTGTTGTCATCCAACACTACGGCTGAGCATGACGGCTGCCCGTCTCGTATCTGCTGCATTTGTGATTGGTCTTCCTTGATTTTGTCGTCGTACAGCTTCTGATTTTCAAAAATGGTCAGGTCGATTGCCATCAACCATATTTGAAATGTTGACACTTTCAACAATGCACGTGTATGGTGTTTCACTGCACTCACTATGCGTGTATAGGATGGCCAACGTCTTGACGCGTCCGTCCATCAAGTCCGTCCGTATTTTCGCACATTTTGTGTGTTGACTTGCACAATCACAATTGTTGTCGGTGTACCTAGATGTTGTTCGTATCGTTAATGTTTATCGTGGCGGTAAGAGAACTGCACGCGCGTGCTTGAGTGGGGAAATCAGTTTTGTAGTGGCCCAAAAAAGACTTCCCAATCACGTGGTGAAGAGTATGTGTGTATTTGTTGTTTTCAGCGACCTAACAAATATACTGTTCAGTCTTGTTCATTTATAATTTATGCTCTGCCTGTTATTTTATGCTTGTTTATGCATGTAATCTAATCTTTTCTCCAAAGATGCATAGCGTGAAGTTGTGGACTTGTGTCTGGAAAATTGGGGCACAAATTCCCAATCAAAAGTCGACTTTCTGTGTTATGTGAAATAGCATACGCAATTGGTAATTAAGATTTGGCATGGCCATGGCTACGGCTTACAAATGTTTCCCGTCTGGCAATTATTCATCTGATTCTGTTTGAGGTTAATATACCGCATTTTACCGTTGCCGCACATAACCAACAAAAGTGTCCAACAGAGTCCGCACTTCGGCCAACCCGTGGTCAACATTGCAGATCTGCTGCGAGTGTCGTCGTCAGTGGCGACGTGGTCTCACTACCGTAATCCAACTTACCGTATTCCCCATCCGAATGACGGCCGACACACAGCCCCAATCGAACACATCACCGACCACCAGTGATCTGTATTATGTGTACAGTTGTGATCTGGATGCACATTTGGATGTGAAAATTGGATCATTGGATGGTGAGCTTTGCTTGCCATAATATTGAGGAGGCAGGTGAACGCACAAAAAGTCATTTTAGCGTGAACATCGGCGTGATGCTGCAAATTTCCTGTGGTCTGGTGACACTGCCTGCGCCTAATTAAGAGTTGCATAGGAAAAACGGTTATGAAAAAAGTTTTGTGACGAACCGATTTTTTCCCGGGCAACGGAATAATGAGACGTCGCCATAGTTTCTCCATGGGATTGACCCAAAACACGGTTTTTCTGCATGTGTGTTTTCGGAAAAGTGGCAACTCCATATGTGCGCAATGAAGATCTATTGTTTTCTGTCTGTATTATGCAGGCAAACTGCCACGTCTCGATTACAAAACGCTGCTGAATGATGAAAACCTGAGTTCACAACGATGTGCGTGCGTGTTACAGGACGATCCGGCGTACAGTGAACAGAAACCGGACTTGTTCGTCACGTGTGAGGTGAGGTAATCGGCTGTTTAGCACTTCCAGCAAAAGAAATAGTGGCGATCACATTTACCATGTAACCTTTATCAGGTCTGGTCGGATTCCCACCGTGTCGGCAATTCCGTGCGAACACGACACAAAACGCACACAACACGTTGGTCATGGAATGAATGGATTAGACTGCCTATCAAATTCAGGTGGTTGTCTCAACCTTTGGTTTGGTGCCATGAAATTCGACATTACACATTTGTTTCTTCAGCCAACTTTCGCGAGATGCTTTGTTGGCGATTACATTGTGGGACATACATGATAATCCATTGGAGCCACATGCCATTGGCGGGACAACAATCGCGTTGTTCAGCAAACGAGGTGTATTCAGGAAAGGTGTGCTGACGACTTATTAGCTGATTGTTATGGAAGTTATATTGCACTTTTCTGGTGTACTTTTCACTTGCAATCTGTTCACTGATGATTCACGCGGGAAGGACAAGGGATGTCGTAGAATTTGCTCTGATCTGCACGTGCGTTGCACTTACGATAAAAAATGATCAATTTCGCCGTCATCTATACCCTATTTCACGACACCTATCACCCCAATGATAACAACAGGCATATATGACGTGCGTCTGTGGCCGTTCGAACAAGCCGATGGTGCTCAACCGTACAAAACACCCGGCAAAATATCGTCGAGTGTAATTGGTGCTGAACCGCTGAATGAAGGTTGGATTGATATGGTGATTGTTTCACATTTGGCTCACGTCATTCTGGTTTTGAAAAACCGCACTGCTTCCTATATTAAAGGGCTCGGGACATAACCGAAGGAAGGGTAGCAGGACATATTGTTACATACCGTTGGAAAGCATTCCGACAGCATATGTCACGCGCAAATTTTAAGCTCCTTGGAGATTCGCTATCTCTTGGTAGAGCGACTTTTCGTTCCAGAAAAAAGTGAATTTTTTCACCATTTGGAACGACCGCTGCAGAAACTCCAATCGAGTTGAAGGTCAAGTAACACGTGGATAGGATTACAACAGCTTCGGGATAACTTATCGTCACAACTTCAGTCGCTCAAACCATTGCTTCACACGGTGAGGGTGCGAAACGTTCCAAAAATCTGCCTAATTTTTCGAGAACACAAGTTTGTCCCTAAATTTTGAAGTTATGCTTAGCGCTGCGGAAGTAAGAATGCAATGGAGAAATAGAGCATGATCGAAAGTATCAGAAAATAAGGTTTTTAAATTTTTTAACTGATGGCTAGCTCCGTGACAGGCCTAAAAATCCATTAAATTGCCGCTAAACTAGGTGGTTACATTCATCGCCAGAATTATGACACATAAAGGCCACAGATTGCATCGGATCCGAAACAAAAAATTGAGAGAAACGTCTGGTTTAACAACCTGTCAAGGTCCGAAGACCCCGAGGTCTACAGATCTCTCGAAGCCGCCCTACTAACCTGAATATAATATTCAGCTATAAATGCTTATTGTTAATAGGTATTGCAAATGTGACAGCACCAAACAATGTATCTCAAGAGTAGCTTTCGAACGATATATAACAAATTCTAATGAATTCTTACGCTTAAGGGCAGAGGCTAAAAAATTGCTTTTTTGACGATTCTGGAATGAACCGTCACGTCACCGTGTGCGATTTCGGAATTTTGGCCGTTTCATATCCAAGAGATAGTGTGGGCATGTCATATATCGTTCGGTAGCTACGTTGAAGCTACATCGTTTGGTGCTATCAAATGTGCAATAATTTTTAACAGTAACGACTTATAGCCTAATATCTTATTCAGGCTGGCATGGCTGTAGCAGCCGAACCATGGAGTTTGAAATCTTTAAACACGTGTGGATTGTTGGATTGTGCGTTTATCTGACTTTTTCGTTTCCAATGCAATGCAATTCGTGGCTTATTTACGTCACATTTCCGTCAATGAATACAACTATGCCGTTTAGGGACAATTTTTAGGTCTTTTTCGGCCTGTCACGCCGCTATCTAAGTGTTTCCAAATTTAAAAACCTTATTTTCTGGTACTTTCGAAAATGCTCTATTTTTCTAGTGCATTTTCATTTCCGCAACAAAAAGCGCGGCCTCAAAATTTATTGACAAACTTGTGTTTTCGAAAAATGTGACCGATTTTTGGAACGTTTCGCACCCTCACCGAGTGAAGCAATGCCTTGAGCAACTGAAGTTCTCATGACAAGTTATCCAGAAGCTGTTGTAACTCTATCCACGTGTTACTTGACCTTCATCTCATTTGGGGTTTCTGCACCGGTCGTTTCAAGTTGTGAAAAAAATTCACTTTTTCTGGAACGAAAAGTCGCTCTACCAAGAGATAGCGAATCTGTAAGGAGCTTAACATTTGTGCGGGACATATGCTGTCACAGTGCCTTCCAACGGTGTATAACACTGTGCTCTGCTGCCCTTCATTCGGTTGTGTCCCGAGCCCTTTAACAATGTTGTTGAATTGGAGCGTAGAGTTTGTATTTCGTATTTGTAGTTTTGCACCTCTAGTGCCCGAAGGCAACGTGGCAAATCGTGTTAAACGGTAAGAGAGAGGTGAGAAATATCACAGTCACACGATAATGAAACGTTGGGACTGTCCAATAACATGATATGAATGAATTTTAATAATGGAGAAACGTGTGTGCGTTCAATTGCTCAACTGGTTTCGTGATGTTTCACGTGAGAACGACACATGTTCATCTGAGGGTGCATGTAAAGTTACAATGTAATGGGTAGGAACCCCCATGAAGCACTCGGTCCCTAATCTCTTTCCATGCTCACCCAGATTCCCAATCAGCAGCAAGTGAGATGCATCGACTGACACGTCTCAGCAAGCATTATCGAAACGGACTCATGCCACAGGTGGAGTGGCTGGACAAATTGGCATTTGGCAAAATCAGTGAAATAAACGCACAATACAAACGGAACACGAAGGACTTGTATCTCATGTTGGACTTTCCGATGGTGAGACAGTTCTTATTCTTTCAAAGTGGACTACTAGCTAGCGAGTTTAGTAGCTTTGTGTCACTGAGATGCCAATTTGGCCCAAATAAAAATTTTGTAAAGGCAAACTGCGCCAACACGAGCCCGATTTCGGAGGTGGTGTGCTTGCAAAACGAATAGAAAGAGAAAGTCATCATCCGCCACGTGGTACTCTACAACGTGTAAGATTTTCCAAATCAGCAGTCACGTATCTTTCACTAATCTGCCACCTCCGAAATCGGGCTCGTGTTGGCGTAGATTGCCTTTATTTTTAGGGCTACTAAATCTGAAAATTTACTTGCTTTTCGAAAAAAAATTTATCTTCTGAAAAAATTCATGTGGTGTTGTGAGATGCCGTTTACACGCTGTTTGTTTTTTTGACAGTTGGGCACTTTGATATTTTTAAAATTCTGGAGTTCTTTTGTGCTGACCTTACATGTTACTACCGATCAGCGCCCGTATCTATTGAAATTCATCAGCGGACCTGCGCTGTTGTAACAGCTGCGGCGATTAGTCCGTATGCGAAAAGCGTTTGTTGTTGCACAGCAAACATGTCCGTTGCATATGTGTGCCCGTTTAATATCTGGGCTCTGGCCGTATGCTTTGAATTTTTTTGTCATTTTGGGCCATTTGCTGCAAGTGTTCAAGCACTTCGTTGCTGACTGGTGGCTTTCATGGGCAACAGGGCTTCTGGCATCAAATTTCGCGCCAGAGTTCAAGAACCGCAAAGTCAACTATTGTGTGTCCCCGCCTCAGAAGAGGAGGTCGGAGTGCGAAAATAACTTTTACGTCAGTCTTAATTTCAACATCAAGATCTGCCTTCAGATTGAGCAAAACGGCCAGCAACATATGGTCGTCTATTTTGAGAAGCACGCCGACGAGATACAGTACTTTCGACCGGCACCCCAGCATCTGCAATTCTATGATCCCGAGGTGGACAGCATTGTTTAGACCTTTTTGTAGTAACCGCAAAGAAAATAAATTAAATTTGTTTATCCCTACAGCTCGACCTGGACAATCTAGTCGAAGCCAAACACCGTG
Source organism: Rhynchonema sp. JSB1_4 (assembly GCA_030248065.1). Taxonomy (NCBI): domain Eukaryota; kingdom Metazoa; phylum Nematoda; class Chromadorea; order Monhysterida; family Xyalidae; genus Rhynchonema; species Rhynchonema sp. JSB1_4. The sequence goes on from JASAMV010006833.1 coordinate 49,211, forward strand.
TTTTGACACGAAGCGCACGTGCGGCAACGGTCGACAGAGAACTGAAGCCAAATGCTGCGACCAGGGATCAGTTGGAGGCTGGTTGTGCTTTGATTGCTGTTCAGTTTATCTTGTATATTGAGTTTGCGCTAATTGTCAGTATGAAGTGGTACTCTCAGTGGCTGGCATGCATTTTTGTCGTTATTTATTCCCTCGAATTCGGTGATAGTGCGATTAGCTGTGTAGCATGGTGATTTTTGACCTCTGCTATGGTGTTGATGTCACGTGTGTCGGTACTGCAGTGGGTCTGCAACCGACAACAAAAAACTTAGGAAAATTTTTGAGAGAACTGAAACAAATGTAACAATTGCAGGCCATAATCGCTATCCCGCCTACACGTCAACTGTCTCAAGAACAACGCGATCTGATATGGAAGTTTCGGTACTCGCTCAGCGCCAACAACAAAGCGCTCGCTAAGTTCCTACAGTCGGTGCAGTGGGATAGACCGAATGAGGAAAAAGAGGTGGCTGTTATGATTCTGTTCTGCCGACTGTCTTTGCGCCAACTTGTGAGAGGTCACGTTTACGTGACACATCGCCGAAATTTCCGGTGTTGAACGACTCAGCACAGCACCCAATTATTTTATCATCAATTCATAGGCACTCGATCTTCTGCACAAATGGTCGCCGATGTCGATTGAAGATGCATTGCAACTGCTATCACCTGAATTCACACATCCAGCGGTATGTTATGTTCGCAATTTTAGTTGGTTTTTCTGGTGAGATGTGAAAGCTTAGGTTCGCTATTCACTATATAACGTCGTTTCCTGTCACATCGCAATGCGACCTCATCTGTTGCTCGTTTGGTTCCGCGTTGTCTCATCTTAACTCTTGCCAAAAATGTGCAATTGTTTTGAATGATTATGATCTTTATTTTCTTTACTTGCACAAACACATAGTGTGTGTTCAGGTGCGTCGTTACGCAGTGAGTCGTCTGGCCAGCGCACCTGCTGATGACCTGCTGTTGTATTTGTTGCAGTTGGTGCAGGTAACTCGCGCATATCGTTGCACTGTGTTTGCGTTCACGTCTGTCCCAGGCTATTGAGATACATACTGTATACGATATAAAAATATATAATTGCTGCGATTTCGACATAATTCAATCATATGCTGATGTCTTAGCACAGAAAGGCTACCTATTGTATGTAGCGAAGGTAATCCCAATTTGTTAATCGCTTTCGTTGTGTATAAAGATCATGAAAATTAAATTTGAATGTGATTAAGGCGTTGAAGTTCGAGTCACTGCAATCGATCGAGTCTGGCAGCGACCAATCATTCGTCCGTTCCTTCATGGCACACGACAAGGGCAGTGATGCACGACATGTGGGCATGGACTTGTGGAGGACGGCTGATTATGGCGAGGATGTCGCTGCCGCTATGATGGTTGGCATTTGCAATCGTGAATAATTGTATACCGTTGGTATTGCGACGATAGGAGCGCATAGAGACTGATGACGTTCATACTGTTCAGGTATAACGAGTGGTTGGTATTGAATATACACAATATCAGATCGGATATGCGAACATACAAGTTGAGCATAGCACTAACTGACTGAATCTGACTTGGTCACCACAAGAAAAAAGAAAGTTATTCACCAGGCACGGCTCTGTGACAACAACATTTATGCTTTCACAGGACCAACCAGATGTGTCCGACCCAGCCATCTCCCCCACCCCAACTGACCAAGCAACAGTGCCATCAGAGACAAATATAAAGTCCACCAATCAGTCCAGTGATTCGAGCACTCCGGATCTGGCCACCTTTCTGATTCAAGCGGCCTGCAATGACGCTCGATTGGCCAACTATTTTTACTGGTATTTGAAGGTAGGTGTGGCCGATTGTGTGCATGTGAATGGTTGAGTTAGGACATTGTCGTTGGCGTTGCGTGTTGATCAACAGTGATGTGTCAAATTCATCCAAGACGGTCATGAAACTAAGCTTAAAAACTGTTGCACAATTTCTGCCTTGCAATCATGGAGTGACTTCACGCTTTTTTCATTTGTGCAGCGTTCATTTTTACATGTAGGCGGGCAGTGCCCAAATGCGAGGCAAAGATACGGTTTCAAACCGAATGCCGTATGTGATGTTTCATGCAAGAATGATCTGACAGATCTGTTGTGATCGGACAATAGTCGACCCCCCAATGCAGAACGTGAAAATAACAATAATTTAAAAAGTGCTACACCGACATTGATGAACACCTGTTGATTGGTTGACAGGTAGAATGCGATTCGTACGACAACGAGAACTCAACTGATGCATCTAATGCTACTGATGGTCAGTTGATGTGATTGATTATTACCAGAACATTTCGTTTTTCAGCCAATCCTGTTTCGTTCAAGTGTCTGTGTAAATTTGCAGCCAGCGAGGCAGCCACGCATCGTCAACAACTGCACGCAATGTACACGACTGTGTTGAGACGGTTGTCACGCGCGCTGTTCAAGGGTGGCACTGAGGCGAAACGAAGACGCGCACAGTTATTACAGCAACAGGTTGATTTTGGTTGATGATGCTATTAACATCGTGTATATCTCAGTCTTTGGATATACTGTTTGACTGAAGAAGTACGGAAACCCTTTCGTGACGCGACGCTAGGCCTCGGCCGTGGGTGTTCTTGGAGATAAGTTTGATGCTGTATTCGAAAGCAGACGCGATTTAGTTTCTTGTGTTAAAATTTATATGTTCAAGACCTTCAGCAAATTTTGGTGAAGGACAGTTGCTCCCACGATTGTTTCACGCGTTTTCACACGAGACTAATTTGGCGGTAATCTGCTTCCAGACCACGCAGCCTGTTCACAAAAGGAGACCAATGCAAAAGAAATTAATAGGAGAGCCTCTGGAATGCAGTACCTACTTATCTCCATGTATAAACGCGACCGAGATCCAGCCTCAAAAATCGTTTCCGTACTTGTTGGGTGACCCTGTGTGTATACAGAGAGAATAAAAGCTACGTAATGAGCTTAAATAGCTGCACAAACCAATAATGTGTAATGCTCCAACATTTTCTTCGCACTAATTGCAGAGTTTCGTCGAGCGCCTGGTGCAAATAATGCAAGCTGTGGCCAAAGAACCGGGCAATCGGAAACGGAAGATCGAGTTCATACAATCGCAGCTGTCGAGCAACGCCGGTGCAACGGCGAATAACGAATCACGGTAGGGCTGATGTTCCATAGTGCTATCAGATTTGGTGCCGGTTAACTGTTCAAATGTTATTCACAGTGCAACCTCTACAGTTCACCGTTGTTCCCCAAAAACTGAACACTCAACAATTCGTCCGAAAACAAGCATCGCTAATCTACCCATTGCCCATGCAGCCATGCGACCGGCACCGATCTGTCGCATCTGTCATCCATGCCCCATCCCCTCGACCCGAGTGTGCGTGTGTCACATGTGTTGGCTGATCGAGCCACTTTGTTCAATTCAGCATTGATGCCGTGCAAGATCACGTTCAGAACCATTGATGGCAGGGATTACACAACCATATTCAAATATGGCGATGACCTGAGGTGAGCTGAGCCGTTTGTTTGTTTGGTGATGTGGTATTTTTAGTGTTGCTTTTTTCAACTAAGCACGCCTGGAGCGCTGATGTTTTATGTGAGAATGATTTGACATCACGTCTGCATCAGATTGTTCTTGTGGCTTCTCGTGACCAAACAAAGTAATAACAATCGAAAATTTGAATCGTGCAAGGAATCAAACAATTCATTCTTAATGTCTTTTTTTACATTTTATTAACACCATTTGTTGAGACCAAACAAAATTGCGAAATGCTGATACTCCGGAAGGAATCTACAACTTGAAGTGGTGCATTGGCCGCAAGTACGGGCAAAATTAGCGCACAAACCGTATCACATAGATAGTTGCAGTCCCACCCCCACCACGAGTGTGTTTCAGACAAGACCAACTGGTGATCCAAATGATCCACCTGATCGACCAACTACTTCGTGCCGAGAACCTCGATCTGCGTCTCACACCCTACAACGTGCTGGCCACCGGTGCCCAGACGGGATTCGTCGAGTTCGTCGAGAGTCAACCGTTGAGGGATGTCATCAATAATTACAACAGCGTCACTGTGAGTCAACCCGTCTGCTTTCTGTCAGGCTCATTTTGAAGGCTGGCTCTATTTTCTCAGCCAACTTTGCGCAGTTTGCCGCCTCGCCGAAAGCCAGCGCTTAGAGTCGGCTTCATGTTTTGATTCTGTGCCACCGTTAAGTCCACGGTATGTTCACCTCCAAACAAGTTTGTTGGTGCTCCGATTTGCTCTTGTAGCGTTGTTAAAAAGTGGATATATATATAAAAAGTGACGCACACTTTAAAAGCACACTTCCGATCTCCAACGCAAAATTGAGGTTGAATTCGTGGAAAAGTTACACTTGTCGCAATTATTTGTGATCAATGTAAGCATCGGTACATAATGATGTGCGCGGCTTTGGGTTTGGGCAGAGTATGTGAATCGCAATTCGCAAGTGATTTTAGTTGAACATTCCTCCATTTGTAGGCGTACTTCAAATTCTACCGTCCGAGCAACACGGGTCCATACGGCATTGAGCCCGACGTCATCGACAACTACGTGCGTTCGTTGGCTGGATACTCGGTGATCAGCTACATATTGGGTATTGGTGATCGACATCTGCATAATCTGTTGTTGTGCAAAAATGGACGATTGTTCCACGTGGATTTTGGATACATACTTGGTCAGTGACATCTGTTTAATGTGTTTTGGATTAAAACATGGTCGTTGTCATCACAAGCAGTACCAAAATTAACCCCAATTCATGATCAGGTCGCGATCCCAAACCGCTGGCGCCACCGGTGAAACTCACTGATGCGATGATCGAGCCAATTGGGGGATTACAAGTGAGGTTTTATGACTTTTTGCGGGAAGGATTGCGACGTGCATTCGAATATTGGACTTGTTTTCGTCTCTTGACCTGGTAGTGGCTTGGCAATTTTGTGTGGTGCTTTACGTGGACAACTGTAAAAGTTGTAATCACTTCTTGATCTGCCGGCAACGGTTCGGTCAATTTGTTTGACCTTGATGTTTCACCATCGTGTGACTTGCACGTCAAATTACTTCTGTCTTGCTCTGTGTTTGGGATCGAGGTCTCTTAAAATGACAAAACATTGATGAACCGACTGGTCTGGTTAGATTGAGTACATTACTGCGCACCTGTGGCTGCATCTGTTGGCTGATGTTTCCCCCATGGATGACTAGAATTGAATGAAAAAAAAGTTGAAGCAAGTCAAGATGCTAAATTTACTGCCGCGCAGTAAATTACGCCTCATAGTTATCTTCCACGTTTAAACCCGAAGCCTAACCACGCGCAGTTCTGAAACATTGCACACCGCTGCCTGGCTGGCTGGCAAGCAATACGTGGGTGTTGGCTGTTCGAATGTTTCAGAAGTTGATTTTCGGGTTGAGATCTGGACATAAACTATGGTCCGTACCCAGGTGCACGGCATGGAATTGGGAAATTTACTGTATATCAACACCACGAAACAATGAAATAATCAAATTCATATTCAGTCAGCACACTGGCAACAATGTCGTCATTTCTGCTACGATTCGTTTCTGATCCTTCGCCGTCACGCTAATCTCATCCTGAATCTGTTTGCATTGATGCAGCACGCCACCATACCGGACATTGCACTCGAACCCGAGAGGGCTGCCACGAAGATTGAGGTCAGTTGATATGATAAGGGCTTTGGCAGTTGTTGTGATCATCGTGTTTACCATGGTCTAATGGACCTGGGATGTTTTCGTTATATTGGTTTGAGACACAACGTTGACTTCAGGAGCGTTTCCACTTGGACCTGAGCGAAGAAGAAGCAGTGGTTCTGATGCAGAATGTGATCGAAGCATCGATATCTGCCAAATTCGCCGTCATCAGTGATGTGTTCCACGACATGGCGCAGTTCATCAGAAATTGAGTCCGTCATTTGATGTCGAACCAAATGTCCATCCTGTACTTGGAATAAAAAATGTTGTGCTAAATACCAAGTGTTTTTATGTATTTTTGATCCATCAATGCCGTTGTATTTGATATTCTGACATACTTGCCATCGTGTGCTGTCTCTTGAATGAAATCCCATGCTTGGCAAGTTTGCAGTCCGATTTCAACTTGTTTAGCTCGAGATGATTTATCGTCATAATTACACCCTGACCCCGCTTCTTTGTGAATGCTCAAATTGCCTTCAATTATTGTGGCGCTTGTGCCTCCACTGTGATAACATTATTGGCGGTTACAGTGCAAGTCAAGAGTATTGGCTCCGCTCAGCTTGACGCAGCAACTTCACTGTTAACTTCGTGTGTTACCAAACGCGCTTTGAACGTTTTTTTACACACATCATGTTATTTGACCATGCGTGTGTATTGCTTGCAATATGCGTAGTAACGGAGGTTTTAATAAAATACACCCAATGTGCAATCGCCAGTCTTTATGCCATGCATGTTACATTCAATCTGCATCTGCAATTCAATATAATTCAATCGCTCGCACCTCAAATTAGATGAAAAATCAATCAACAATTAGATTCAGAAATTCTAGCTTTCATATTCTCATTCGTTCTGGGTGGTCACCAGAGTTTTCAAAAAATCACACACGCAAATACTGGCAAGTTACCCTTCGTCAAAAATCATGGTTTGGTATTGGCATTGGTTCTTAACTGGGTGCATAAAGCTGCCTGCACAAAATCTAATAACATGTCATTAAATATATTGTCGTTTCGCCCCATGTTTTCTTTCATTATTCTTGTCTTGGTTTTATTTCTTCACTTCGGATGTGGCCTCTGCGTGGAATGATGTTGGTCAGTGGTAAAGCCAAGTCAAACAAAAAAACCTGGGCAAGCAACAAGCGCATGAAACTACCGGTGTTTTCAGTTGCTTCGGTCACGTCTCCCGTCATCGCTGAAAAATCACCCGTCATCGCTGAAACATCACCCGTCATGGCTGACACGTCACCGGTCATAGCCGAAACATCGCCGGTCATGGCTGAAACATCAGATGTTCCCGCAGTCGTCTGGTCACCGGTGGCCTCGGTCACGTCACTGCCGCCCGTGATCGTTTTGCCGTCATCGTCTGAAAGTTATGTCCTGTTTTGTCGCTTGTTGCATCCCGAAATGTAATAAATATGTCGGTCATATGCTTGGGCTTAGACGGGTGTCACGACGACGGCACAAGACCAGCACGTGAGGCACAAAGAGCACATTAGGCGTTGGTTATGCGTGCAGTGCTGTCTGCTGTGTATGTAAGGGGTGGTGCAGTGCAAGGCGGCAGCCGGGTTTGGTTGATAATAGCGCGGTTTAGCGTTGCACGGGCTGCAGGTGGCTGGACCTCCCATGCAAGCATGGAGACGCGGTTCTTCTATCGCCTTAGGTTCATTTGATGAGGGCTGGAAGCCCAGGAGGGGAACTCCGACATCACTGTGTGACACGGGCTCAGGTGACTTAATATTGCCGCCACTCTGAATATCGTGTTCTCTGAGACCCACATGGGTGCACTGACAGTCGGATACTTGTCTCACCTTTATCTTTCGGCGCGAATCGCGCGGTCCAGAGCATGAATGTCGAAAAGCAGAGCACGCTGATGACCAGTGCCGTGAACATGAAGCACAAACTTGGCAGCAGGATGCTGTTGTCTTTGGCGTTCGTCTGACCGTCGTACATGCACGACCAGTCCTGTGTGTGATTATAACGTTTCAGTACGTAATTGGATAATCGTGGAATCTCGCCAGATTGACACCTCAATCTGGCAACCCTTGATCATAACACTCTCTGCGGTTTCGGCCGTCATCGTATCGTTTTCGTAGTCGGTCGTCGATTCTTCAAGTGCGTCGGCAATGCTGATAGATTCGGGTCGATCCTTCGCCTTGATTACACCGAACACAAGCACTACCGCGTCGATCAGCACCAAAAGTGCGATGTACTGAAACATCAACGGTTTGTGCTATACTGTGACTTGACAATTAGTCATGTGTGACACTAACTATTCCGATTATGATGGTTCGTTGTAATTTCACGCCGACGGTGCCCATGACCGTCACGACTGTCGCCAACACTGCGAACGCTGTCAGCACTTTCTCAGCCTGAAACTTGCATTTCAGTCTACATTACCGCGCGTTGCTTACATTACAACTTACGTATGATCCATACGGACCTTTGCTTGCGATTGCGGCGGCCGCCAAGAGAAGCAGCGAGAAAATCTGTTGAACAATAGAGCAACGTTTGAAAAAATCTTATTCTTTTGTAGTTCGCCAAAGAGAACTTTCTGCCAGTTACTGTCACAATATCAAATGATGTGTCTGTGTGTAAACAATTTCTTTAGTTTTATCGCACACGCACACTCTTCAACTCATGAACCAACCGCTGTAACAACGTGGAGCTGAATTTGAAAATGTTTGAGCGTAATCATGGTAATTTTCTTGTTACTGATATTTGAACGGTTGCAAATGCCTGGAGTCATGATGATGACCACCACAGGCAAATCGCGAGGCTTCGGTCCAGACATGCAGGCATTCGTCAGATGAGTTGTTTCGGTATGAAGTGATCCGAGTGAATAAAATTTACCCGTTATATACGAAAACAACCCATAAAACGTCATTGCCCCGCTGGCCTGGCGTATGTTGGGAAAAGAGAGTTGCTAATTTGAGTGAGAGAAACCGCATATCATCAATTTCACGATAGAAGGCACTGTTTGCTCAGGATTTGCCCTTAGCCTACAGAGCCTAACAGTAGGCCTAAGCCTAAGACTGCATTTATATGAACGCGGTTTACGGCTCGTCAACGTGCTGACCTCAACTGGTTGCGTGTTCTGTTGACGCGAACAGCAAGCAGAAACAGGCCAAAACAGACCGCAGCCGCAGAAGCGGTCGTATGTATGTATATATGCGGCTTGCGGTTGCGGCTACGAGCCGCAAACCGCGTTTATGAAAGCGCAGCTTAAAATAAACCTGAGCCCAAGCCTAAGAATGAGAAAAAGCGGTTGCGTGACAAGAGGGTCCAGTGTTCAAGACGGTCCAGCGTGCAAGAGGGTCCACGTAGCAACACGGTCCATTTTCAAAACGGGCGGTTGCATCAGGGTCCAGAAGCAACACGGTCCAGTTGCAGGACGGTCCACGTGCAAGACGGTCCATGTGCAAGACGGTCCACGTGCAAAACGGTCCACGTGCAAGAGGGTCCATGGTGCAAGAGGGTCCATGGTGCAAGAGGGTCCATGGTGCAAGAGGGTCCATGGTGCAACACGGTCCATGGTGCAAGAGGGTCCATGGTGCAAGAGGGTCCATGGTGCAAGAGGGTCCATGGTGCAAGAGGTTCCATGGTGCGACACGGTCCATGGTGCAACACGGTCCATGGTTCAAGATGGTCCGCAGCGCGCAACGCGTTTATTTTTTTGAAACTAGAGCGTGTTCAACATGACTTACATACAACTGAGAAATACCATTTGCTGCACGGCATCGTGCTTGGCGTTTAAAGGGCTCGGGACATAACCGAAGGAAGGGGAGCAGGACATATTGTTACATAACGTTGGAAAGCATTCCAACAGCCTATGTAACGCACAAATTTTAAGCTCCTTGGAGATTCGCTATCTCTTGGTAGCGGGATTTTTTGTTCCAGAAAAAACTGAATTTTTGAGACTTTTTGCCCTCACATAGATGAGTGGTCTTGTAGCGGTTCATCACTTCACCATTTTCAGGGAGTATGAAATTTATTAACCGGGCACATTCATAAATGCACCAGACGATTATCACGCATTAGAACTCAAATTCATTGCTTTAATCCAATACAACGGTCTGGATAAAGTCACTTTTGTTCTCACTGGTAGATGAATTTCTGAAAAATTAGAAAACCTTGGGTTACGGTAGTTACAGGGCTGCTATGGCAAAGTGAGCATGTGTTGTGCCAGTACATCTTGATACTTTTCGTTTAATCTCACAAACTCGAAAATCTAAGAGATTCGTTATTTTGGCGCGCCTGACACCTACTGACAGAGACAATGCGCAATGGTATTTCAGGCGTACAATCTTGCGAACAGAACGAAAAGTACGCAAATTTTTGTTTGATATACCAAAAGTGATAGCCGTCAGACATGCAGTTCCGGGTGCAATTCCAGGCTGAAAGTTGAAGTCGCGCGCGCGTGCACTCGACTTCCTAGTACTAAAACATAGGCAGCGGCAGCGCACGCGAAGTTTCGACTTTGGCCTATACTTTGCACTGTTTCGCACGCGCGTGCACGCGACTTCAGCTTTCAGCCTAGAATTGCACCCGGTACTGTACCCATAATTTAAGCGCCAAGCACAATGTAGTGCCTGTCGCCCTCTTGCACCATGGACCCTCATGCACCATGGACCGTGTTGCACCATGGACCCTCTTGCACCATGGACCCTCTTGCACCATGGACCCTCTTGCACGTGGACCGTCTTGCACATGGACCGTCTTGCACATGGACCGTCTTGCACGTGGACCCTCCTGCAACTGGACCGTGTTGCTTCTGGACCCTGATGCAACCTCCCGTCTTGAAAATGGACCGTGTTGCTACGTGGACCCTCTTGCACGCTGGACCGTCTTGAACACTGGACCCTCTTGTCACGCAACCGAAAAAGCGAAGCCATGGTCAACTTTGAAACTGGACTAGCTTTTCCCAAAATGCCCCGCTGGCTGCTCGGCTCCAGATCACGAACTTCTAATTACCGTCAGAGATCGGAAACGGGCCGGGTAAAGTCGGCCCGGCCCGGCCCGGTCGGCGAAAAGTCCGGCCCGGCCCGGCCCGGCCCGGTGGAGGACTGCAGGTCGGCCCGGCCCGGCCCGTTTTGGCTTGAGGTCGGCCCGGCCCGGCCCGGTCAGCCAATTTTCAAGGGCTGAAAACTAAAAAAGTCCAAAAAGCTGAAAAAAATTCGAAAATTTTCTGCAGAATACTTGTTTTCGCTGGTTGGTACAGCTGGGGCTGGGGGGAAGGGTAGGTAGGTAGATTGACGCGCCATCCTGATGCAGTACGTACCTAAGTCGCCGCCCCGGTTGGTACAGTAGTGTAGTAGGTATGGTATAATTTTTGCTCAAAATGGTTTAAAATCGGTATTCACTCCATATAGGCGAAAAATCGCGCGTGACGCGCGAAATTAGCGCTTAAGAGTACATTCTCATCAATATGTAGACATAAATTCCCGGACGACTCCCCCCCAGCTCGGCCGGTCGGTACTACAGTAGGTAGGTTGATTGCAGGCAGGCTTTTTTGGTGGTACAGTAGGTTGATTGCTGCAAAGCAAAGGCCTGGGTATGGGTAGCTACTGCTTCTTTCTTCAAAACGATGACTGAAAAGATCAAGAACTAGGAAATGTTATTGCGCGAAGCGCAAAAATTTTGAAAATTTTGGTTCAAAAAATGGTAATTTCGTTCAAATTTAGGCATACCGGGCCGGACCGGGCCGGGCTGCTCGGCCCGGCCCGGCCCGGTCCCCCCAAATCTCCGGCCCGGCCCGGCCCGGCCCGGTCGACCAACTCCAAAATCGCGGCCCGGCCCGGCCTGGGTACCGGGCCGGGCCGGGCCGGCCCGTTTCCGATCTCTGATTACCGTATTCCCTAAAATAGAGCCCCCCTAAGAGGGGTCAGTGAAAAAATAGAGCCCCCCAAAAATACAGCCCTCCCCAACTTGGAATTCCCCGCTTGGGGGTCGTAAAGTCAAGTTCTTGTATAAGACACCTTATGTACAACGTTTGTGGTTGAGTATTGCGGCCTTTAAATCTAAACTAAACTCACGTGGTCGAGACGTAGTTTCTCGCCATATTTCAACAAAATTCTCAGCCGTCGTTGACTGATCTCCTCAGTCACTGGGTTGCTGCTTTTCAGATAATCATCTATATTCCGTCATCCGTTGCCGACTTTATTGCTCGTTACGTTTGTTCTCTTCATTACCAGTAGTTTGGTTGGTTGAATCTCGCCGGTACGTTTTCTTTGTCGTTTGTTCGTCATGTTCACATTTTCGTTTATTAATACTCATGTTCACTTTTTTAGGGTTTCTCCGGATCTTGTGTAAAGGTCTTTGCGAAAGCGTGCAGATAAAATTTGAATTTGAATTTGAGTATATGATGACGTAAAGTCTTTTAAGATCTGCACCTAAAAACACTCAATAATGACCAGTAACACCCTGACAGAACTCCATTTTAGGGGTATTTTTTTGGAACATTTTTTGAGATTTTGGGCAGCGAAAAAATACAGTCCCCCCCAAAAATAGAGCCCCCCCCCAAAAAAATACAGCCCCCCTAAAAGGGGTCAGTGAAAAAAATACAGCCCCCCTTGTATTTTAGGTTTTACGGTACCGTAAAAACCTAAATAGAAGGGGGGGCTCTATTAACTCACTGACCCCATTTTGGGGGGCTCTATTACGGGGGGCTCTATTCCGGGGGGGCCTCTATTAATTTACTGACCCGAACCTGAAAAAATTGTTCCTAGAAATACCGTAAAAACCTAAATACAGCCCCCCCCCGGGATAGAGCCCCCCGTAATACAGCCCCCCAAAAAGGGGTCAGTGAATTAATAGAGCCCCCCCCGGAATAGAGCCCCCCCTAAGTAACATCCCCTATACTGTAGTGTATTAAAGTGACTCTACAATTGATCGTTGACCGCGTTTGTTTGCAGTCATTTTTTCAGAAAATGAAGACTAGGTCTCCGAAACCCAGATTTAGGAAATATATTTTCAAGTCGTTGCTCTGTGATGTTTCACGGAGCCTACATATTTTTACAGGAGGAGAAAAAATAAAAAAAGTTTGAGGCAGTCCTGTGCGAAACACAAGGTAATCCAATAGAAGATATTTTCGGCGTTTTATACTCAGACGTTTTTCTGTTAAGCGAGATATAAAGCATTGTGCGAAACGCCATGTGTTATTCATAATAAACGAAACACTCCAAAAAATCAAGCCATTTTAAAGCACCCTTTTACTCTAGCATAATTTTAAGCATCTGTGGTGAACGAAATAAGTTGTCAATTAGAAATAAAAATCGTCTAATTATCTAGTATTTACGATGTGCTTTTCGTTTTTCAAAACCCTACACAGCTCACACAATGTTTACCACAACATGCGCAAGGCACCCATTCCCACAGCGCACACACACAAAGCTGAAACATTATCCCCGGCCGGCTGTGTGTTGTCGTTGTGTGTGCGCTGTGCGTGGTCTGAATGGCTGCCTTGCGCATGTTGTGGTAAACATTGTGTGAGCTGTGTAGGGTTTTGAAAAACGAAAAGCACATCCTGATTACCAGATAATTAGACGATTTTTATTTCTAATTGACAACTTATTTCATTCACCACAGATGCTTAAAATTATGCTAGAGTAAAAGGGTGCTTTAAAAAGGCTTGATTTTTTGGAGTGTTTCGTTTATTATTTATCACACATGGCGTTTCGCAAAATGCTTTATATCTCGTTTAACAGAAAAACGTCTGAGTATAAAACGCTGAAAATATCTTCTATTGCATTACCTTGTGTTTCGCACAGGCCTGCCTCAAACTTTTTTCATTTTTTTCTCCTCCTGTAAAAATGTGTGGGCTCCGTGAAACATCACAGAGCAACGACTTGAAAATCTATTTCCTAAATCTGGGTTTCTGATACCTAGTCTTCATTTTCTGAAAAAATGACTGCAAACAAACGCGGTCAACGATCAATTGTAGAGGCACTTTAAGGCTTGATAGTGGTGTGTACAGCACTGTAGTGGCTGGGGGGGGATGGGGGGGATTCCCCCCCCCTAAGGGTATCTATCTCGAGTCAACCCTTAGGGGGGATGGGGGGGAAGGGTATCTATCTCGAGCCGACCCCAAAGGGTATCTCGAGTAAGTAGATTTATGGTTTTCAAAGGCAAAAATAGGTGTTTTTCGACCTCGGGACCCCCAAAAATCGCGCGCTCCGCGCGCAAACACCCAAAAATGGTCATTTTAGGCCAATTTTCGGCAAAAATGTCAAAAAATACCCATTTTTAGGCCAATTTTGCAGTAAAATTGCATGCAAAAAACGGCCTTTTTTCGCCTTTTGACGGACCATAGGGGTATCTTGGGTAGCCTCTGGGGGGTATCTCGAGTAAGTCCGAAACCTTCCCACCCCCTAGGGTATCTTGGGCTGCCACCACACTGGTGTACAGGCAGTGGTGTCGTTGGGAAGTCAAAAAGTCAGGATACCGGATACCCAAAATCCAAAATTTTCGGATACCGGATACCCAAAATGAAAAATCTCGGATACCAGGGGGGGTTGCTCCCTAAAATAAAAAATCTCGGATACCCAGGGGGGGGGGTTGTTCAAAAAAAGTCAATTTTTTTAAGAGGAAAATTGAGCAAAATCGGCGTTGAAAGCGCAAAAAATGGTCATTTTGGGGTTATGCTTGCGTTAGCAAGCGATTTTGAGCATTTTGGAGGTAAAAATGGGCGATTTTTACCGTTTTCGGAAAATTTTTAGGGTAGGATACCCTTGGACAAAAAGTCAGGATACCGGATACCCCTGGGTGAAAAAATCAAGATACCGGATACCGGATACTAGGGGGGGTAACCCCCCTTCCACCCCCCCCCCCAACGACACCACTGTGTACAGGTACATTTATGCACGTTTGTTGTTCGTTCAGAACACATAATACGCCTCCTATTGACGAATAGACACGAATAAATGCGATTGCAAGCGAAGAAACATCCTTTCAAACCCTTTTTAGGGGTTTTTGGGGGGTATTTCTGGGAATAATTTTTCAGGTTCGGGTCAGTGAATTAATAGAGGCCCCCCCCCGAAATAGAGCCCCCCGTAATAGAGCCCCCCCAAAATGGGGTCAGTGAGTTAATAGAGCCCCCCTTCTATTTAGGTTTTTACGGTACCCCCAAAAACCCCTAAAAAGGGGTTTGAAAAGATGTTTTTTCGCTTGTAATCGCATTTATTCGTGTCTATTCGTCAATAAGAAGCGTATTATGTGCTCTGAACGAACAACAAACGTGCATAAATGTACCTGTGCACCACTATCAAGCCTTAATACCGTAAAACCTAAAATACAAGGGGGGCTGTATTTTTTCACTTACCCTTTTTAGGGGGGCTGTATTTTTGGGGGGCTCTATTTTTGGCGGGCTGTATTTTTTCGCTGCCCAAAATCTCAAACAATGTTCCAAAAAATTACCCCTAAAATGGAGCAGAGGTGGGAATCGGGCCGGGTTACCTCGGCCCGGCCCGGCCCGATTTTTTCGGCCCGATTTTTTCTGATGATATTTTGAAGCAAGTTTTTGGTGCAAAAATTACTGTTTTTTGGTTTAAAAATACCTGATAATCATGGAAGTCGGTACTAATTTGCAGAATCGCGAGAAATTTTGGCAAGTTTAGCCAAAAAAAATCACGATTTTTTATTGAAATTCGATGATGTCGGGCCTTTTCGGGCCGGCCACCCCGGCCCGGCCCGACATTCCGAAAAGTCGGCCCGGCCCGGCCGTCGGGCCGGACCGGCCCGATTCCCACCTCTGAAATGGAGTTCTGTCAGGGTGTTACTGCTACTGGTCATTAAAGTCATTATTTAGTGTTTTTAGGTGCAGATCTTCCATAAAAGGCTTTACGTCGTCATATACTCAACCACAAACGTTGTACACAAGGTGTCTTATGCAAGAACTTGACTTTACGACCCCCAAAGCGGGGAATTCCAAGTTGGGGGGCTGTATTTTTGGGGGGGGCTCTATTTCTTCACTGACCCCTTTTAGGGGGGCTCTATTTTTGGGGGCTCTATTTTAGGGAATGCGGTAGAACCCGGGGGGTCTATTTTTTCACTGCGGTCATTTTGGGGGGTTCAATCTGTGGGGGTCAATTATTGGGGGGTTATATTTTTCGTTTGGCCTCCCGACGAAAAAAATCATTGTTAACAATGCCCCTAAAAATGGTTTCGTGCTTTTAGGTTCTAGAACTAATAGGTTCGAAAACAAGAAAGACACCGAAAAAATGGCCTTCACAATTTTGCTAGTAACAAATAAAAGCCATTTTGGTAGCAATTGCTACTGGCCGATTTTGAAATAGAAAACCCTGCTCTAAACGAACACGAAACGTGCATAAATGTACCTGTGCACAACTATCAAGCCTTAATACAGTACTGTATGGGGAATTTTACTTTGGGGCGGGGCTCTAAATTCACTGACCCCTTTTTGGGAGGCTGTATTACGGGGGCTGTATTCCGGGGGGTCTGTATTTAGGTTTTACGGTAGTGTACCCGAGGGGGAAGGCGGAGGACCCAAATTCAGGAAACAGTCACTTTTTGAGTAATTTTGACCTATTTTTGCCTTTTTTGGAAAAAATTCTCTGTAAAAACGGTGTTTTGGCGATTTTTGACAACATTGACCTGCAAACCTTGGCGATTTTGACAACATTGACCTGCAAATCATACATTCTGGGCAGTGGTGTCGTTGAGAAATCGAAATTTTCCCATACCCAGCCTAATTTTCGGAAAATTTCCCATACATACCCCCAAAAATCAAAAATTTCTCATACTAGGGGGGGGGGTTTCTCCAAAACTCAAAAATTTCCCATACCCAGGGTGGGGATTTTGAAAAAAAATGACCCCAAAAATCTTCTAAAAGTACCAAAAAGTGGTCCAAAAGTGCTTAAAACAGAGTTTTCTTGCGACAGCAAGCGATTTTTGACATTTTTAGGCAAAAAATGGTCAATTTTGGTACTTCTCAGGGTCAAAAAGTCATTTCTTAGGGGTGCTTGTTCCAAAAGTGAAAAATTTCCCATACCCCATACCCCCGGCCGATTTCCCATACCCCATACCAGGGGGGTAACCCCCCCCCCAACCCCCCCTAACGACACCACTGATTCTGGGCCTAAAAATGTTCATTTTAGGCTTAAAATGCCTATTTTTGGCAAAATAGCGGGAGATAGTGTGCCCGGGATAGTGTACCACCTGAGGGGGAGATAGCGTACCCGAGGCGGGACCCCCTCCCCCAGGAACTACACTGCCAGTAGCACAAACTAGGCCTGGCGTCTTGGGGGCACAATACCGTACCAGCGAACTCAAGCAAGACAAAGAGATAAAAAGAACGATCCCGGGTCGGCCGTCGGCCCATTTTTTTGTTGTTTCCGTTTTTCACACCCACGAAAGGCGTGAAAAAACGATTTTTTTCGTTTTTTATGAGAAGGCCTTTTTCACGCGCAACTATACTCCTCGTTCGTGAAAATATGCTCTTTTTGGCGATTTTGGGGGTTAACGGTGGGAAATTCTGGCGTGTTACCGATAGATTGAATTTTTTTCACATGTGTTGACGGTAGATTGGTTGGGGTGGGGACCCCTATGATATGATAGCTTTGAAACGCCTTTCGGGCGTATTTCCGGAACATTTTTTTAAATTTAGGTCAGCGAAAAAATAGAGCACCTCCTTTGCATTTAGGGTTTTATGGTAATCTCTGCTGACTGGCAATTGCACCGCACCGATGATTAGGCCAAATGACGAAAGCATGTAAAAATGGAATAAAAAATTGCTGAAAAACGTCACCGTGACGGATGAACGGACAACCAGCCAAAAATGTTGCTGTGCATCGTTCCACTGGTCTCGAAAACGTTCTCGTTGCAACGCCATTGCTGAACGGCTCGTGGTCGTCGTCATCTGACTTTGCTGAAATCGGCAACGGAACGTCTCCTGGCCTTCTCAAAAAGCTGTCGATCCTGATGAACGCCAGCATGCAGTTGCACCCAAACTATCGCAATTTGCTGGCTGCATTTATTGGTCTATTTTTCTTATATCTGGTCTATCTGCTGTTTGGCCTCGGCAGCGATTTGAGCCGAATTCCTTACGGTAGGCTTTCTTGTTTTGAATTGGATTATGTGTTGGGAACTTCGTGCACGTGCACTGTGTGTTTGTCTCAGGTTTGACTGTCGACCTGCAGAGTCTAGTCAATTACTGTGTGTTGGCTGTTGAAAGTGGAGGTTATGCGGTGCGCAAAATTCATCAAGAGAAGCAAATGCAAGCCAAAGTCAAAGGGAAAACGAAAGAAGGGGCAAAGGAATTTGTGACGAAAGCTGATTTGATATCAAACGCAATAATTCTGGACTTAATGACGAAGTTTCCAGGGATTAAGGTGATGTTTATTTTGATATACATGCAGTATATGGTGATCTACATAATATCGGAATGATAGTGTCAGCATGTTGTTCAGCTGGTTAGCGAAGAGAAAGATCCAATGGAAAAATCGACATTCGAGCCGTACAAAGTTGACAAATACGATTTATGGCTTGCAAGTCAGGAAATATTGCAAGACATTCCGAATGAACAGATTCCGTTGTCTGACACGGTTGTGTGGATCGATCCTCTGGACGCCACGCAAGAGTACACAGGCAAGTGAAGTGAGAATGTGACGTTTTTGGAAAGTTTGTAATTTTGTTATCAATCAGCTTTGCCTTCAGAAGATCTGACGCACTACGTCACTGTGATGATGTGCATTGTGGTGAAGGGTCGTCCAAAATTCGGCGTCATTTATCGACCGTTTTCCAAACAAATAGGTTTGTTTTATTTTTCAATACCTTTATTCAGACCCGTACCTGAGAAGTGCTTTCAGTCTGGGGTCTTCCATCACAACACCGCGTCTACACGAGTTATCCAAGTGCTTTCAACACATCGGCGATGGACGCAATTTTACCAGCGTCACAAAGCCAATCACCCGGCCTTGATGTCTCAGGGAAATCCAACATTATTATTGTGTCCCGGTCACATGCAGGCGATGTGCAGAAACTAGCTGAGCACGCGTTCCATGAAATGAAAGTCGAACCAGCCGGCGGGTCCGGCTACAAAACTTTGAGGGTGCTCAACGGCACTGCTGGTGAGTTTGGTAGTTGGATTCTTCACTCATAAAGTATATCGACAGCACAGCACCTCAGCTTGAGCTGACCGTCACTGTAAATATAGTTAGATGCCTGTCGTCACCGCCATCCATCTCGCAGACGCAAATAATTCAAAATCAGTTCTAAATTTTCCCGAAACTGTTCTTTCTTACCAGATATGTACGTGCACATGACGGCCATCAAGAAATGGGACGTTTGTGCGGGTGATGCGATTATTCGAGCGGCCGGGGGTCAAATGGTAACACTCAAAGGTGACACCTTGACGTATTTCGCTGGCGATTCGCCCAAAAACACCGACGGCTTGCTGGTTGCACTGCGCACTCCATTCCAATACTTGCAACAGTTGAACCAAGCGCAAAACATCGAAACTGCTGAACCTGCAGTCTGAGGGGGTTTTCTTTAACTTTGCTCGTATTCTTTTTTCAAAATCACAATCAAGTCTTTTGTGCTCGTTGCAGTTGAGCAGGTTTCACTTATACATCTGGATTTTTGTGCTTGTCATTGACGGATGCATGTATCTATCTCCATGAGTTTTGTAAGGGAGTCTTCTGTCTTGCATTTTATTTCCAGGCTGTATGCTTTAATCTGTATACAATCATCAACGATTGTTTTGCCGTTAACGTATTATTTATTATGCAAAGTTCACGGACTATACATCGAAATGCGTGTCATCTGTTTTTTGTACGCTTGACTTATTAGATAGTACTACGCATGCTTCTCATTTCATGACATTGAACGTAAAAATCGCGGCATTTTCTTTATTTTCGTGGTACTAGGTAAACTCGCCACGCATTGCTGTAACCATAACCACCTCAGGTAGGCATTTTTGCACTTTACTTCTTTTAGCCAGGCATTTATAGTTGCTTAGAGATATCACTGAATTTTTGTGGGCTCGGATGGGCACCCGTACTGCTGGGGCAACGAGTGTAGAAATGGATGTGCCAAGAACGACAGGTATTCAAGCACTCCTTTTTGTATTCGCGCAAACCTGTCAATCAAAATAAGGCCAGAAATGCGCCAAAAAGAGCAACGACCCCTCGGTCACACCACACGCACCCGGGTGTTTTTAGCAATGCATGGCGAGCTTATCTAGTACCAGTTTGGGTCACAAATTGTCATATCAACGCTCAAAAGCTTTCTGGTCTTTTAAATACTGTGGCTGGCAGCTAGTGTTTGTGATTTTGGATTTGTTGATTTCATTGGGACTTTTATGAATTATTGTGTTATTTGTGCAAAATATAAAGACACATTTTTATGCATGTGGTGAACTGCTTCTGCAATGGTTCTGTACGAGTATCTTCGGTTCCCACTCACTGGCTGTATTTATCACTTGCATCACGGTATCCCAACCCGATGACTTTCAACAGTTTACTACTTTCCAGGCAAAGATTGACAAACATGACAGACAAAGAGGATAAACGCAAGTTGGACGACTTGTCGCTGCAGGTGCTGGATACCATGAACGAAATATTGGTGCTACAGGTACATATATATCAATACCAATTAATTTTTCAGCCTTATCATGGGCAGATTACCAATCGTCATTGTTGTCATTTCATTCTGCAGACCACGTTACACTTGTGTTTTGCCGCCATATAAAGGCAAACTACGCCAACACGAGCCCGATTTCGCAGCTGGCAGAATAGTGAAACATTCATACGTGGCTGCTGATTTGGGAAATGTTACACGTTGAAGAATACAAAGTGGAGCATGATGATTTTCTCTTTCTATTCGTTCTGAATATACACCACCTTCGAAATCGGGCTCGTGTTGATGTAGTTTGCCTTTATATTGCGTTTTTTGTGGCCTCAGCAGGGTGTTTGTTTACGTGAGAATATTGGGTAACTTTTTTCGTCACGGAATACTCGGCAATTTGCTCAATGAGACTTCCCACAAAAGTGACGCAAGGGTACAAATACGCTCAGATCTCTTGTGAGTGGCACAAGTCGAGTGCCGACTCGCCAATGGTCCCTGATTGCAGTGCGACCTCGAACATCGTATGCGTGCTGGCTGGCTGTCGTTGTCACGCACACGTCTGTTGTTGGGACATTCATTCGCCAGTGTGGCGCAGTTCGACAATCGCGTCACGCAGCCCAATGTCACCATGCACGTACACGACAACGGACACGACCTGGAATTCAGGTATGTGATTGATTGTGCTCGATTTGGATGCAATGTGATAACGAGCAGAACTGGTGGTGCTCGTGCTAGTCACCGCCTGGCTGTTGGCACTTTGGGTCGTCTGACAAACAGTTGGTCCGAGTGGTGGACACTAGGGGTATAAAACCGACGGAAGTTACGCTGAAATAGCCCTTTAAGGGATGAGTTTCTGCAGATCAGTAAAATATGAAAAATTGCCCTTTTTGGACCCCGAAATGCCATTTTAGCACTAAAATCAACACTTGTTGTTCGGTCAGGGTAGACATAGACAGCTGTTTTTTGGTTTTCTTGGTAGATTTTTGTCGGCAGACCTACGTATATACACATAACTAATCCAGGTTGGAGGTACGACCTCCATACTCCCACCCACTGAACAAAGTATCGATGAATTCTACATATAGCCATGTTTCAGCCATGTTGCAGAATTGAGTGATTAGACCACTTATTTTCACTGCCTGATGGACACAACAAGTGTTGAACGATATGATCAAACGTTTGCAGTGTGCATCAGTTGACGAGCCATGCGAGCCAAGCCAAACGTCGTTTCGGTGCCCTGTCGCCGGCTGCAGCCAAAGATTGTGAACAACGATTCAGTGAGGCCACCGAATTGGTGGCACAACTAGCAACGACACGCGCCAAACTCACTGAACAGATTGGGATGTATGAAAAGATGAGAGGCAAAAGCGGTGCAGAGAAGGAGGAATGATGTGCGCTTGTTTAGTGTTAGCGCTCGGCCAGGTAGACCCGAAACCAGAACTATAATTTTTCTCTGTGTCCGCAAAGCATAATATTCCCCCAATTACGTTCCCGTTTTTCTCGGAAATTTGTTTTCGTTTTCGGGATTCTTCGCAAAAAACTGGTTGTGTTCCGTCCATCTGTATGTAGTTTGCATCAACTGTTCGAATATATAACGCTTTCTGTTTCCGGTCTCGGGTCTACCTGGCCGAGCCTTTACTGTTTAAATCATTCTGAATTATTCAGGTACCGTTTTGGTCTCCCGTTCTTGCTCCGTGTCCTTGCGTTTGTCGTGCTGTTTGTTGTGCGTGACGATGGTGTATTTATTGGTGTAAATTTATCTTTGTGTGTGTCTCTTGTTTTGTGAATAAGTGTGGTTCCCTGTTTTTTTTAACCGATAAAGCATTAAAGTTGTAATACATTGCGTTTTGTTGACGATGCGTTTGTCTGGTTCTTTATGTAGTCCATAGGTTAGCGCACATGTACAGTAGCTGATAAGCATTATTTCAAACCAGTGTTGGAGGTGCTCTCAAGGGTTGATACCTTCTGTGTGGGGGTTATTTTTTGGCTGAAAAATTTTAATGTTTTTATCATGTGTGGAATCGCGTGAAAATTTAGTATTTGCGCGCGAGCGCGTGAATTTTGGGTAATTTAAGGTAAAAACCACTAATTTTGGCCATTTTGGACAAAAATTGGCACTTGGGTCAAAATCGGGGGATACCTATGTACCCTGCCAAACATCAAGGGGAATACCTACTGTACTGTGGGGGCTACCCCCAAAGCACCCCCCTCCAACACTGTTGCATAGTACACGCAACTGATAACCGACCTTAGAAAACAATATGCCCAGTAGTTTTTGCCGGTTGCAGGCAAAAAACGTTTGCATTGCACCGTATTTTTTTCAATAACGCCCCCCTCAAAACTGACGGCTATGCCCTTCAACGTGTTCCCGTTCGACGTGAGACTGTCATCAGGCGAGCTGGTGCATTACCGTCGAGCTCGAGAGTCAGACCTGGCTGCGTTTGACCAACTCTGTCGGTCGACCGAGTTCGACATCGGCCTTGACAGTCTACGCATTCTTTTCAATGTCTCCCCTCACACCTGGGAGGTTGTTGAGAACTCACATGGTGAATTGATTGGCGGAAGAGGGGGCAACCGGTTGGGGGATACTGGCATATATACGGGATATGTGATGGTGGTCAGACCGGTAAGTTGGGATACAATGGCACAGACGATGACCTGGTGCACTGCTTCAGAAAGAGTACTTAGCTGCATCTGCATGTCCGGGATCATACTCGGGCGGCTGTGTTCGTCAGGCGAGTTTCTTGAATAAGGGGTATTTTTTTATGCTGCCAATGTCGGCCCGACTAGCAAATCTGATGGATCTACTCCAGCTGCATCACTTCCAGGACTACCAAGCCCACGGCGTTGTCAAACCTCTATCGGTAACGCCTGAGCTCCACATGCTCACTAGTGCCAATGTGCGTTCAATGAATCGTTGGCGATTATTCGACTTCAATTATTTCTTTGATCGAAAGATATCGTTCGTCGGCGAAATCAAACCGCAAATCATGGCTTCGCTGTTATCTGCCGTCAGCAAATCGCTAAACCTGACAGCAAACGAAGAGCTTTCGATTGTTCTCAATGAAACGCACAACACTATGAACGACATCTGTGACTTTGACATGAAAATGCTCAAATTTGACCGCAGCAACTTTCTCACCCAATGGACCAAGTGCACTGACACACCACTCAATGTGACCTTGTTGGCATACGGTAGCGAAAGGCAGATGTTGGGTTACGGTACCCTCAGACATCTGGATGGATCAACAGGTTGATCTCATCTGGTATGGTGTATCATCCGTCGATAAGAGACGGTGATGCGCATGAAAACACTGCATCCAAGCCGCCCAGCCAGTTGTGTTGAAGCCCCTCACGGCTGTTTCAACCTGGAAAAGTGATATTACCAATTATCTGCTTGGTTCTGTTGAAGTCTTTAGGAACTAAATGTAGTTCGCTTTGAAAACGTCTAATGTTACCATTTTTCCCCGACAGATTTCATGCTGACGCCATTGTACGCGGTCAACGACGTGACAGCACTGTCGCTGCTGTGTGCTCTGCTGCAACGTGTATCGGCTGACGGACTCACAACTTGGGTACCGTGTCTGGCCAAGCGACGTGTGATGCATGAATTTGCAAGGCAAAACAACTGGACCATCGTTGAGTCTGAACAACGGGTATGCTCAACTGGTGTGGCGGCAGACTTCATGCGAAACATTGATATCGACAAAGTCTACTGTACCCAAGAGTTCTACCCAGTTTGACTGACCAGTGTTCCAAACACACCACTCATACTTTTACTTGACCTTCTTATTTATGTATCTATTCCTGCATCGTTTCATCGGCTGATTTTTGTAAAAGAAATACAAAAAGAGACATACAGTATCATGTTCCTAACATCACGTTTCTTTTTCGCATTGTTCGGTTTTGTGTTGCTTCTCACACCCGGAAACTTGGTTCGTCTTTCGGCTCCGGCGTTTGCACGATTGTTTTGAGAAGAACGTTTGGTTCACCAACTTCTCCTTATGATCACAGAACAACCTCTCTGAACCCCCAACCTATGCTTCTTTGAAATAAAATGGCATAAATTTCTGTCAAGTTCAAGCTCAACCCAGAGCAAGTGCGTGAGCTCGACGGGCTGGACGATGAGTGGCATGAAACGAATGCCAACGTCGAAACTCTGGAGCAAAAAATAAAGTTTGATTCGATGAGAATGAAATTCTGCCCTGGGCAGATCAAGGAATCGTTGCAAACCGTGATCGCCGCATACGAACGAATCAAGGAGGTGTGGGGCAACGTTGTCGACTGGCTGGCAGCAAAGTTGGTTACGTTACAGCTAGCCATTTGTACAGAAACAAAAATTTAAACCTGGCTAAGTAACGTAGTATCAATCAAAGCCATGGGTATCAGAAAAAACTTGTAGAGATTGTTTATTGAGTGACACGAAAACCAAGTCAACGAATCTCAGCGTCATGTAATGAACGAGAAACAAAGGTGTTCCGTGCTTTTAATAGGTCACGCTGTAGATTTACAGTTTGGCGATAACCATTTCACTGTTTGACTTGCCTGGATTTTGCTCGTTCATGAACAAAGTGTTGCTGGTGGCGGTGAATGGTGAGGTATACCGAAGTCAGGTGTATTATGATTTGAAACACATTGGTTGTTGTCGGATCACTGTGCGCAAAAAATACCAAACTGAGAGCAACAGCAAGAAAGGGCATTCCTCTGATGATGAAAACATCTGTTTATTTTCATTTCGATGAAGTGCAGATTTAAAATCAGACAGACAATATCACACGCTTTTGCATCACAAATAGACATGAACACACGTTAAAAGCGGGAAAATCTTGCTTGGCTTGCTTCCAAAACTCAACAACAGTACTGTATGTATGATGATAATCATTAAAATATTGTACTTGACTGATTGTACAGACATTTGTATGTAAATGACCCGCTGAGCAACTGAGTGCCATAAACTCAACTACACCAGATGCTACCGTTCTGCACCCACGACTACAAATCCGTCACAAGCGCGAGTGTCCTCTGCACATATGGCAGGACAACATCAGCCACAGCCGCATGGCCTCTCTCGTTGGGATGGAATGCACCAAAAATGTTGCCTTGTCGCATCAGGCTGTTTGCCGGTGACAACACGTATGACTGTTTCGGTCCGGCGCATATACCATGTCGACTGAACGCATTGTAGACACCCGACACATAGGTCCAGTTGTGTGTCAATGCGTGACGTTGCAATGCCTGATTCAGGGTTACCGTAACCCGACTGTCGGTCAGCTCCAGGTTCGATTGTGCGATGCCGTGCAGGTCGGGACAGTTGCCTGAATCACAAAGGAGACAATCAAGCATCGATTGATTAACATTGTGTGATGTTTCACTCACCATCGACTTGTCCCTTGTGATTCCTCGCAAAGTCGTAATATTCGACCAGCATTATGTTGCGAGTGACGAGGTCAGGCAGCCACTGATGAATGCGCACTGCCAGTTTGGCCAGCTGTCTTTCCAACGCCAACAGTCGTCGTGGCATGACTTTGAGCAAATGTTTCATTTCGTTCCACACCAACGCCATCAACACGTCGGAATATCCGATGTCGTTACCACCTCAATTATTGACAATGAACGTTACCTTGATCAATCAGTGTATTTGTCCAGAGACCAACGTATGTACATATATAGCAAAAAAATGGTCATTATCCCACGTTCCAAGAAATGCTCAATAGCAAAATAACGCTTGCAGTCCGTGGGCACCTACCGATGGTCATAATGAGCACATCAGGTGCCGCACGTGTGCCGTTGGCCGCTTGTGCGATGTAAGCGAGTTGAGTGAGTTGTGCCTGATGAGCGTCCGGGGCACCAGCCGGCTGTCCGGATCCGATGAGTCCGTGACGGATTGTAGCGCCCGAACACGGCAGATACGTGAACAGCACGCCTGTGTCCGGGTGCTGTGCTTGTATTTGCTCGTAGACGCGATAGGCGAACGATCGACTGCTTCGTGCGCATGCACCTGCAATCACACAGCTGATGTACATATAGCAACGGTAGCCGTAGTGCGTCTACAGTAACCCAACAATACTACCGTAACCCAACCATCAATCCATTCCGCCTGCACGATGCCGAACATCTGCAATCGAGCATCGGGATTACCCTGCCCGGCTGCGAATGAGTCACCGATCACTGCCATCCACACATCGCGCACTGTGAACTCGCTCGAGCCAGATCCAACAACTTGACTCGGGTTCGACCCTCGCCACGACTGCACACGCATCACGTAACTGCAGCTCGATTCAATACTGTCATGGCACGCCACAGATGTATGTACATCACTGAATCACACTTTCCAGTTGAACAAACTCATGGACATGATAACAGGGATCCAAGCTCACAGTGAGAAGGCAGAAATGCAGAATCAACAAAAATCCTTCGTTCATCTCACCGTTTTTCAACCGGTGCCTGCCATTCTAACACACATTTGTTCGTAACGAATTCCCAGGTTTTGCCGTGTTTCCTGTCCGGGTCCTCGATGGTCCAGTTGAACTTCAACGCTTCGTGCTTGGTTTCCTGGGTAATGTTTCAACATGGGTATGGGCTTGAGTATTATGCGATCGATAGAATGATTGCGTGTCCAACCTGTTGCGTGTGATGCATGCCACAAACGGACAGCACCACCATTCTGGCTGCACGTGCATACGCATCGGCGCTGTTCACAAATCCAGTCAGATACGGTCGGGTGCCGGTGATGCGTGGACGTTGCACCAGCACGTGGTAGCGAACAACGGCCTGGTATGGAAACGAATGTGACTTGTTAATAAGTTTAGAAGGGTATACCTGTTCCGTGTAGGTTCGCCATTTGAGTCAGCAAACTGAATCACGTACCTGATGTCTGGGGAAGCACAACAGCACGATAAGCACAATCACAAACGTCGTCATCTTCACCAACAACCACCAAGCACGGGTCGGGCCTGCGGTCGGACTGCGGCTGCTCAGTTCCGGTCCGATGTCAGTGCTCGGACTTGAATCAGGGTTCAAGGGCAGTTCCTGTTGACTCAGGGCGCCACTAGGTGGACATTTTTTCAACGGATACTTGCCGCTTAGATGTGTGGCAAACAGGTGCATTTCTGGCCGATGGCTGATGATAATTGCTGCTAGCAGATTTAGGTGGAATCGAATGGCAGATTACGGTACATTGGCGGTTGTTGTCACTGGCAAAGCAGCCGTGACGCATGACGCGGGTGTGATTGAAGTTTTGGAATTGTGTCGAACCTAGGAAGTGGGATGAATGCAGTGTATAAATGGACATGTACAGCCATCATATCGAATTGTGTCGGTACGTGGCTTTGAAGACGACAGGCAATGACCGGTCATCATATCATAGAGACCAATCTGTCGCTTTGGGTTGGTCGGTGTCGCCCTTTGAGGGGCCACAACAACAACGATCAAACTTTGCAGCCGCACCCTTTTGAAGCAGCGCTCGAACCGCAGATAAACTTGCGATTGAGGGGAAGAGGATTGCGGACGATTAGTTTTCGGTGGTCATATCTATCCGCTTGTGGTCGGTGTACACCTATTCACTTGAGCAAGGCGGCAAAAGATCAAAGGTTATATTGGGGGTGGTGTGGGTATGACGACACTTTAGAGCCAACACCGAGCCAATCGTGGACTAGAGATTTCTGATCACGATAAACTGCCTGGCATGGCACGGCTACACCATGCGTTCCTACCTGTGTTAACACTAGGAAACATTTGGAAGGTGAAAGAATGATGGCTCAGTCTTCCTTGCCTTGCTGTATCAGGCACATTTGCGCCCAGAATTGTATCACAACTGCTGGTGTGGGGAGGGGCGGCACGTATATGCCTTGAACTGAGCAATCGCATATCTAAATCGTACGGCTGAGTAACGTGTCACTTTTGTCACCGCACAATAATCGTCTGGTGTGACGGAAGCATGTCATTTCGATTGTAATGAGACAATTTATGTCATTTCAACCACCCGCTCAAACTTGTGTGTGCGTGTGTTCTGAGACTAATTTAGATGTCCATGCGACCACTGTCAAAAAGTAGTTCCAGTTCTGGTACCAGTTCCGGTTGCATCGTTATGTAATGTGCTCAACCTCTGAACCACACGGATGCTAAAATCGGCGCCCGAGCGTTCTCGTGCTTTCAGAATGAAGCCGAAGGTGCTATAAAATCAAATATGATGTTGTTTTGTTTTGTCGGCGCGGCACGAAAAAGTGCAGATCAAAGACAAAACGCCGCCACCTTGCCAGAGCACACGGGAGGGTGGTGCTTGCAGCAGCAATTGGAAAATCATGCGCGCGCCACTATAACATTACAACTGCTAAATTGTTTCTCTCTTTGAACATTGCCGCTCTTGAAAGGCTGCACCAGCAAATCCTCTGTGATCAGCACCTTGTACATATATATCTAGAAACCACAAAACACGTTGAAAGGTACGGGAACCGAAACTGGAGCCGTTTTATGCCTCCATTCGTTTACGCACGTGGTCGTTTGATGACACGATAGGAGCGGTTACGGTAGCTGGTGCTAAAGTTGGACACAAATTCTGCATTGTGTTCTCAGTCACAGCCAGACTCAGAGGTCAACACAGAACAGGGCTAAACTCATGTGTTTTGCAAACCTGTTGTGGGAAAAAATAACAGAAATGAGAAAATGTGTGACATCATAATAATAATTTATGGATAGTTAATCTGTTAAAAATAGAGATGTATCACGGTTCTTTCTCAACTGCATTAATTTCTTCAGATTTCGATTTGACGCAGCCCCCGAATTTTTCGACTGCCGCCTCAAATGTGCTCATCTCAAATATTTCCAACGATTCGAACCGTCGCTTCGCGCCAATGTATCCGGCTGCAGTCAACCACAAGCTGATCAGCTCATCCAGCAAAGTTGAGATCTCGGAATCGGCAGCCGAGCCAGCTTTGTGCAAGGTCTAAAATTGAATTTGCTCTTTTGATCATCAGATTTTGTTGAGACCTGCAAAGTGCCAAACATATCCATAACTTCAAATAATGTATGTATTTTCAAGCTTACCATTATAACATTGCAGATCACAAAGTGCATATGCGCGGGATCATGCCCGCCGTACACCTCACGTGCACACTGCAGTATCTGACGCAGTATCAGTCTCATTGGCTCCGTGTGTGTGCGGATCACTTTATGAGCGGTCAATAGCTTCAGACATTGCATACGCTCCGACATTTGAGCCACTCTGCGCTCGAACGATTTGAAATGCTGCAATGCCCGATCAGGTCCCTCTTGAAAATTTATACGTTCACTTACATACATGCTACCCCCTTATAGTGGCATAGTCGGGGCCAGCCATTTCCTGTCACTATAAAGAATATGCACTATGTAAAGTGATACTTACGTACGAGGTTAACAGCAGTTCGGGGACCGAAATAGCGTTGAAAAATATCCATCTAAACGGTTACACTATGAAGAGGACAGACTCAAAAATGAAGCGAAACTATAGGCACACCTGTTCGATAGTTTCGATCGAGTCAGTCTCATTGATCTGTGCCACAATCGCACGTGTTTGTTCGAAAACGGTCTCACTTGTGTAGGACTGCCAGTGCTTGCAGCGTGCACACATTATTGAACCCGACGGCTTCACCGCAAATGTTGCGCCACTCTGACCTGATGTTTCAACAACCGACATGCGCTGTAGTGAATGCTGTGTGGTCTCCGCAGTTGAAACTCACATTGTTCGCATTTGTATGAGAACAAATGACATTCCATGATTCTGTAGTGTGGTTCAGTGCACGCGCGGCACGCGCACGTGAAGCAATACTTGAGCTCCAACTCCAGTTGCCGTAGTTCGCTTAGTGACCCGCCAAAACGCGGACCATAGCTACCCACTAGCTCTTCTCCAGTCTGTAATGTCCTTTTGAGTGTTTCAATTTTTGATAAAAACAAAGCATGCACCAATCACAATTTCGTATAACCTGAAGTTCTTTCAGCGCTCTCCACTCCACCGTATGACCAAGAAAGTACGCGGAAACATTAGGCAGGCAATCGTGGTTGATCATACTCCCCGTGCAGAGGACCACCGTGCCCACCTGAAGAAGGAAGGACGAATTATGTGAAATTTTTGTGAAAGAAAAAAGAAACTGACGGAAATAGGAGATCCCCAAGTGGCTTGCTCAGGAAATTCGTCCGATTGTAGACTGTAGGCGTTCAGAAGCAGTCGATAAATGATTGCGTTGGTTAGATCTGAAAGCGGAAGAACAGAATTGTTTAAGCGAATGTTCTCCTCGACGTCGTTCGTATATCGTCCCTGGATCTTCAATGCCGGACCAACCACGCAACAGTTGTTTCCTCTCGTCCAGGCTCATGTGTGTCGGCCAATCCGATTGTGTCAGAAAACTATTCGATCGCACCAAAACGGACTTTTCAAACTGCTCAGGTCCAATCCTAAAGATTAAGGAAGCGTCAGTTCCACAGGAGTCTGTAAACAACATTTGGAAGCACAATTGACGCGAGCTCAAATAAAGGGAAGCGCAAAACATAAACAGCAACTTGCATCATTGTTTGCAACCTGACTATTTCATCAGTGTTGTGAGCGACCAGGCTCAGAACCGAACCCAGCGCTCCCGAATCGCTCCCATGCGCCGGTGCACCTTGGGCACCTATTTTGGCGAAATCAGCTTCCGTCAAATTTCTGTATCTCAGTATCACTGGCACTGGAGTTGTGATCAACAATCGTTCAGCGACGCGCTGCTGGTGTGGGACGGGATACCCGGCTTGGACATGAACCTGCACGCCACATGTGTGTTGATGATGGGGCACGTCGGCGGCTTGACAATCGGATGAACAGTAGGACAACGGGCAGGATGGACACGCAGTGAAATGGTCTACAAATCGTATACAATTAAGAACTCCCCGTGATAAGCTTCGAACCGGTATGTACATGCAGCAGAAGGAAAAGCTTTAAACTCCATGTATCAGCTTTCCATAATGTTGAAGAAACATTCTCGCATTTCCCATTTCCCATCGGTGACGAACTTGGAAATTTTAATATTGTGGAGCGCAACGTATGAGTTTTCTCAAGACGTAATAAAATATTTCTGAAGCTCCGAGAACATTCTAACCTTCACTCTTTCTCAATCGTTTCACACAATAGGTGCACATTTGTTCAGCAAACAACGGTTCGATCTGCCAGGACAAGGGACTCTCATGAATCACGAGGGATCCAGCAGGAATCGTTTGATTTGCAACGAGTCTGCGACCCTTGGTCTCGCTGTGATCCAGTTTGACAGCCGTGCATGCACCCGGCAATTGTGCATGTGCACCACAGAACAGCTGTTGGCTGGCCGCTGGCATTGCCATCTGCTGATCACTGCTCTCGTACTTACGTATAGTATTACAACACTGAAATCAGCCTAATATACAGTATCAGGCGAACAAGACTCTCTGGCACAGGATCAAAATAAACAAAATACAGGCTTGACTTTCGTAGGTAGCGAAGTCAGCTGATATAATTTCCTGCGCGTTCTTCAGGCTTGCAGGTGTTAAACTCAGTAAGCTTTGCGACTGTGTCAATGTTGGCACAAAGATTGTACAGTGCACGCACACTCAGGTATACATATGAAATAGAGGTTGGGCAGTGAAAGTTCACAGATGTGCGGTAGAGACGATTTATCAAAGGTATGAAGCCCTTTGTTGTAACTCAGACAGACTGGACAAACACATTGCCACTGACTAGACTGAGCCAAAGCAGCTAGAAATCAGCGGCAATGGTAGAATAGGAGATCTTTGGCACAAAAAGAGCGAGTCGTCCAAAAAAGTTCGGTTCAGTTCGAGAACCACGTGATATTTGCCGCAGCAACATGTGGTTTGGCGTTTTTTCATAAACACTGCTGTTTGATGAAGCAAGTAATGCTACCAAGCTTTCCAACTCTCTGGAAAAACAAAAAAGATAGCAGCACGCCACAGTTTATACCACCCTATTCCAATTGATGACACTACTGGTTCCGTATGATTCTTCTACCAAGACTCAACCCTGGAACGTGAACTATAGAACCAGTCGGTGCACTTCAATCCAGCATCCAGACGGCTGCACGTTGGTTGCGCTAAAAGTGTAATGTGAGGTTCAGCGTGTGAGCAGAGCAGCAACAACCATGTTTACAACAGGACAGCACGTGAATGATGTTCCAACACTGGGAACTGCCACGCAGCTGTTGATCACTTCGGCTTGGTTGTAAAAATGGAGACATTGTGGGCTGCTTCGAATAGGGTTTTGGTTATGTTTTAGCGTTTAATTTACGGTTCATATTTGACCTACTGGCGTATAGCTGCTTTTGTTTCACGATGAGATCTCACTACACAACCGCATGTAAATTTATCGGTTCTTGACACATCAAAAGTTGTATAACATTCTGCCGCAACTTTGCAAAAGAAACCGTTGGAAGCTGCTGAACTAGGCGCGTGTGTCGCACGTCAGCAAACACCACTGGGTGGAAATTAAAGACAGCGCCAGGTTGATACTGTTTGGAAAAACACGCCTTCCAACTCACTACTAAATCGCGAAATCGAGAGGGTTACTTTTAGAGTGATATCGGCATCAAGTTCCGCTTTGTCTTGGTCCGGATGGATTGAGTGAAAAAACTAACACGGTGGCGATAACAAGGGGTGGATGTACACCGATGGGCATGATAACAAGAAATTGATGCTCGACGACGATGCTGCGCCCGACCCGTGTCACGTTGTGCCAAAAAGGTCAAGGAGTTTTGGCTTTTCATGACACATCATTACGTCTGGGAATGATTGACTCAACGGTATGCTCAATCACGGGTATTCGAACGAATGTACCGTGCTCTCAAAAGTCATATGCGAGATTCCAGGTTCAAACCTATACGTAAAGGCAGTCTACGGGAGGTTGTCACTCAGCCCCCGAATACCGTAACCCACCGCTAGCGAGATCGTTGCGAGACCCATGCTGATCGCTGCTTATCGACACGTGTATTAGCGGCAGCAAGCTGGAAATTGTCATCGTGCGCGCGATCACCAAAACGTCGAAATGTTGGTTGGTGTTGGCGCTAACACGCAAAACATAGATAAAAAACAAAAGGGTCTCGACACGATCCTTGCAGATCAAAATTACGGTGGGTTACGGTATTCGGGGGCTGAGTGACAACCTCCCGTAGACCGCCTTTACGAAAGCCATTAAGAACGTGGGGTGGTAAGAATCGCAAAGTACGGTTCACAAAACTGAAATTTTGGATATGGTTTTTTTGATTGGAAATCAATGCCACAACATATTTAGGAATGCTCTCCAAGTTTGGCGTTCCAAATGTAAGTATACTTTCAGTAATTTCAATTTAAAGGTGCTCGGTTTGCATTTTTTGGGAAATTTTAAAAATGAAAAATGATGAAAAAATAAATGTCAATCCAATTGGATCTCAGCCGATAAACAACATTGGGCGCTGAAATTTGCACACATATAGCAGTTTTTTGTCCGCTTTTCAGCTGCGCAAAAATAGTTGCACGATATTGGATGTTTTCTCTTCCATTGCATTTTTTTTAAAAAATGTCAAAAAAACGAGTGCATCTCAGAAACACCCAATTTTAAAAAAGTCCTCACCGACGAATTCTTTCTATTGGGCCTCAAAATGTGCGCCATAAAATTCTGGTATTGGCGTATGAATGTGGTTTGTGACAAATTTGAATATTGTCGGCAATTTATGTTAGTATGAAGCAAAAAAATTTCGTCGTTTTATTTTCTTTCTTGTTTTGTCGTGGTGCGCAGTTCAATTGAATGACGGAATATGTAAAAATTGATGCATGTGTTTCCCAAATATGAGTTCTGATGTGTATGCTGCTGAAACCTACATATGTGTTTCTTAACTGTAAATACCACGAGAGTGCTTTCAATTTATGTGCTTATCAAGGCAACCGTTTGTTAGGAAAATGCAGCAAATCTGTGAATGGCTATTCGTTTGTTTCAACTGTTGCCTATTTCTAAATGTTTTTGCATTGCATCCGGTTACGAAATAAAAAGTAATAATGGTAAAACGTTCACCCAAAACCCGCGACGCAAAACAAAGACACGCTACAGGGTTTGAACCTGTGCGACAGACACACGCACGCATGTTCAATGCTACGCCTAACCGATTGCGCTACGCGATCCAGCCGCTGGCTTGCCTTAATGTGTTACATAAATGTAATTGCGCGTGCGCATGTGTGTTCTGCCGTTTACATAAAACGTGTTGTGCTGGAGCCATAACGTGTGTGTTGACTGCTTGTATTGTGTGTGTTGTTGTTGTTGCTAGTTGCTCACCTCGTGTGATGCATCAAGTGACAGGTTGCAGCGAATTTTTGCCAGTCACGGCCGGTGCCAAATAGCTTGCATTTTTGAACTTGTATCCATTTTGATAGCTTGTCACGTGTCATGAACAAGCTGTTTACTTTCAGACCACGTTGACAAGCATCTTGTTGCCGTTCGTGACACCCACATCGGTCGTTTCTCCAATGTGAATCCGTGCAAAGAAAAAGACAAAAACGTGAGAGAAAAAAAACAAAAAATGTTCTTTATCTAAACTTTTCAGGAGATATTCAAATTTGTCACAAACCACACTTATAACCCAATATCAGAATTTTATGGCGCACATTTTGAGACCAAATAGAAAGAATTCGTCGGTGAGGACTTTTTTAAAATTGGTTGTTTTTGATATGCACTAAATTTCAGAGCTGATTTTTGAAAAAATTAACGGAAGAGAAAATGCAGCGAATTTTTGCATTTATTTTTACATGGTTGAAAAGTGGATAAAAAATTGACTATTATGTGTTATTTTCATTAAATAGCATCCGATCTAAAACAAATGACAGCCTCATCAACATAAACTTGGTACATTTTTGGAATTTCAAGAAATCTTCGACCTGCCCACTTAAATGCGCCCATAACTATTTAATGCTTTGGAGTTTGGATCCAAAATTTTGTATGTGTCTTAGTAAATGTAGTAGTCAACTTTTTGTGCAATATGAGCGAAATCCATTTTTTTCGGTTTGTGAACCCTATTCCATTGACACCTATCTGTTACTATTACCCCACGCTCTTAAAACAAACTCAGTGTTTTTATACCTGCCATTGATTGCCAAACATTTATTCTGAATTCAATTCCTCTATCATTATGACTACCTCTTATTTCCAAACCTACCGTATCCCAATACTCACGTTGCTGCTGTTTGTGTTTACCTGCTCGATTTGCAACAACAACGTAAACAACGATAGATTCAAAACTAAATGCACCAAGAACGCGAATTCGATCTACGTGAATCACAAATGTTACACGGTAATCAAGTCAGAAAAGAAGGAAGGTAACCTTGACTGGGAAGGGGCCAGACTGAAATGTGAAGGCATCAAGGCAAATGACTGGTTTCGTAGTGGCCGAATGGTGACCGTCAAGGATGAGGGGGCACAACTGCAGTTCGAAGACATTCTCAACGCGGCACATGAGGTGAGGTAAAAGGCACAATCCTGGAGCGCCTTGTATGAAAGTCTTGAGAACTTTCAGCGCGGTATTCTCTCTGGAACGTGCGATACCGAATTTGAGCAACTGTTTTGGGTCGGTGGTCACATCAAATGGGCCAATTGCAAACCCGGTCACACGGCTGAGCAATTCTATTGGATCTACGATGGAACATCGATGGGTGACGCTCCGTGGGGCACCGTTGCTCATGATGGCGGATGTTGCGTCATGTATTTTTGTAGTAACGTACTCGTTGGTCCAGGACTTTACGACTTCGATTGTTATGCGACGCGTAACTGGTTGAGCGTGATTTGCGAGCAGACAGCGAAATGTCAGTTCAAGTTCCACTGTTCAATCTCTGTGACTGATCGTGCTGCCGTTAAAATCTCAATCACAAAAATACAGCCTGCCCTACACCAGTAGTCTCTGAATCCGCTTTGCTTCGAAGTACCCCTGCTTCTTACGTGGATGATCACGGCCAGACAGTCTATCCGCAAGGCACCACCATCACGTACAAGTCAGTTGAATTGAGGCTCGCTGATGTTACAACCAAATGAGTATGTCTCAATGTTATCAGATGCGATACGTTCCACTGGTTGTCGGGTGGCGTTGAGGTCGAGAAAACGATCGAATGTGGGGATGACGGATTTTGGGATCACGATGTGATTTGCGGTTGGTTTGATGCATGGATGGGCATGATAACAAATGGTCAATGTACCCCGGTGGGCATGATAACTAGTGGTTGATGCACCCCGGAGGGCATGATAACAAGTGGTTGATTTACACCGATGGTCATGATAACAAGTGGTTGATGTACACCGGTGGGCATGATAGCAAGTGGTTGATGTACACCGGTGGGCATGATAACTAGTGGTTGATGCACCCCGGAGGGTATGATAACAAGTGTTTGATGTACGCCGATGGACATGATAACAAGTGGTTGATGTACACCGGTGGGCATGATAACAAGTGGTCAATGTACACCGGTGGGCATGATAACAAGTGGTTGATGTACACCGGTGGGCATGATAACTAGTGGTTGATGCACCCCGGAGGGCATGATAACAAGTGTTTGATGTACGCTGATGGACATGATAACAAGTGGTTGATGTACACCGGTGGGCATGATAACAAGTGGTCAATGTACACCGGTGGGCATGATAACTAGTGGTTGATGCACCCCGGAGGGCATGATAACAAGTGTTTGATGTACGCCGATGGACAAGATAACAAGTGGTTGATGTACACCGGTGGGCATGATAACAAGTGGTCAATGTACACCGGTGGGCATGATAACAAGTGGTTGATGCACCCCGGAGGGCATGATAACTAGTGGTTGATGCACCCCGGAGGGCATGATAACAAGTGGTTGATGTACACCGGTGGGCATGATAACAAGTGGTGAATGTACACCGGTGGGCATGATAACAAGTGTTTGATGTACGCCGATGGACATGATAACAAGTGGTTGATGTACACCGGTGGGCACGATAACAAGTGGTCAATGTACACCGGTGGGCATGATAACAAGTGGTTGATGTACACCAATGGGCATGATAACAAGTGGTTGATGTACACCGATGGCCATGATAACAAGTGACTGATGTACACCAATGGGCATGATAACAAGTGGCTGATGTACACCAATGGGCATGATAACAAATGGCTGATGTACACCGATGGGCATGATAACAAGTGGCTGATGTACACCGATGGGCATGATAACAAGTGGCTGATGTACGCCGATGGGCATGATAACAAGTGGTTGTTGTTTGATGCCAGATGCTGCGCCCGATCCGTGTCGCGTTGTGCCCAACGGTGGTTGCGATCATTTGTGTCGTCGACACGCCCTCGAGCCCGGCCAAGTCGTTTGTCAATGTTTGCCCACTTTCCACTTGCTCAACGACACTGGCATCTGTGAATCAGGTGATGTTTCACTTTTTTGAAATGTCGGCCATTGCCGGCCACAGGATTGTTCTTCTTCTTTTACTTTGAAATATTTTGAACACGATAATATTTGAGCATAACCGGTAACAAAAGTATAGTCCGTCCACCAGCTCATGGCACTTTGTGTTGCTGCTGGCTGGTTTGGTCCCTTCCTCCACGTTCTAATGAAAGAGAAATTGAGTGTGAGCGATTATGCAAAAAAACTAAAAAAATAATAAAATGTGTCGAAAACGATTGAATTCGATCAAATTTAAAATTAAATTAAATTAAAATCTATAAAACACGTCGATTTCATAAAGACAGCAATTTAGGAGCAAAAATAATTTTTTTCGGAACCTCAATCTACGAGAACGCATTAGCGTTTCGCAGTACTTTGAGATTAGAAAACGAACCAGGAAAAAGCTGGATTTCGTCGTTGGTAATGTTCTTATCAGAAAGATAGGTTGATGTGATGAAATCGTGTGGCAAAAATTTTTTCCAACATGCACGTGAAACATCAGCGTGCTCGAAAAACTGATTTTTCCCTATACCTCACGTGTTATATCGGCGATGCTGGTGTGAACGCGTGTGATTGGTTTTGAAAGATGTTTTGATTGTTTTCTAGTCGTAGTCAAGCCATAACAAAACGCTGAAAATTTGAGCTCGATCGGGCAACGGGAAAGTGGTTTTTCAGACACCCGAAAATGACCACTTCCGGCGGCCACACTTTATGCGACCATCGCTATCTCCTCCCAGGAAACTGAACCAATCCGGTCGAGTCACATCACAGCAAAAAATAGTTGGACGATGCAAGCTGATGCATTTTGCATCAGAAAAGTTCATTTTGCAGCCCAGTTGGCTTTGCATCAGCTTGCATCACGAATAAATGAGAAAGAAAATAGAGAAGTTTGCATCAGATTAGCATCAAAGACGAGCTGATGCGCTTAATGC